>JASSUY010030607.1:0-14192 GCA_032466535.1 Forpus xanthops | reverse complement strand
TCTTCTCCAGGCTGAACAGCCCCAACTTTCTCATCCTATCTTCATACGGGAGGTGCTCCAGTCCCCTGATCATCCTCACGGCCCTCCTCTGGACTTTTTCCAACAGTTCCATGTCCTTTTTATGTTGACGACACCAGAATCGTACACAATACTCCAAGTGAGGTCTCACAGGAGCAAAGTAGAGGGGCAGGATCACCTCTTTCAGCCTGCTAATCATGCTCCTTTTGATGCAGCCCAGGATACGGTTGGCTTTCTGGGCTGCGAGTGCACACTGATGACTCACGTTAAGTTTCTCATTGAGTTTAAACTGCATACAGAGCAATCCCATGGTGCTCATGAAGATTTGGCAATGTCATGCCACCAGATGGTAGAATTGAGGACTGGAAGCCAGGGTTTGCTGGTGGTGACCAAGTTTGTCTCCCAGAATGACTGTTTCATCGCCCATGGGACACAAGCTGTTGATGTCAGTGCAGTTCTCAGAGAATAAGTGATCACATTACCAACATTGTCACCAAGGTCAGTAGAATTAGCTCCCTTGCTGATTGCTTCAGAAATTAGCCCAAGGGTTGTCTTGAGCCTTTTTCCACTTACAATCTCATCAGCTTAAATCTAAACCAGACCAAAACCTGGAAACTCCTGGAGGGCAGATATTCCTGCATCCTTAGGAAGTAGCTGCTGAAAGAATTTGGAAGTATAACAGCAAGCATCACCAATGCTGATATTTATCTGTTCAGCCTCAGCCCTGCTCCAGCTATCTCTGAGTGGGTACGTCTCCAGAGCAGGGAGGTTGGAACTAGATGATCTTAAGGTCCTTTCCAACCCTAACTATTATATGATTCTATGATCTCTTGTGCAACTCTTACAGCTCCCTTCTGCCTCATACTAGCCTGCTCAGAGACTCCTCACACATGCCCACCAAAGGGCAGCTGTTCGGCCCATCTTGGACCTGCACCAGGAAGACAGAGCTTTCTCCATCCCGCGTGCCCTGAAGAAATGCAGTGAGAGGTGGAGTAGGGCTCTGCCAAGGTGAGGCTCTATGCTCCAGCACAACACCCACCTTCAGCCATGAGGTATCAGCGCTCCTGCACTGCATGATCCAGTACGCCACGTGCACCCAACAGCTGCCTACAGCTCCTTTTGGTGGTAGTGAGAGGGGTTGTAGACAGTTTTAATCAGCATAGTCATCTTAAGAATGAGCACAGGACTCTTGAAGTACTCATGGGTTAAGTTACTGGCCTACTTTGATCATGCTTTTCCAAAATAATTGTATTATTGTTGAGGAAATTTTCCTATAACAGCTTAATTTTGTATTCATGGCTGTGACACGTAAATGACAGCCTCCACAATAAATTTCAGTGGCTTTGCAAATCCCATTTAAGTTTCTTGTCCATCAAAGGGCTTATTTCTTTTTGTCGCTGGCACAGGCATGTAGATGATTATCTTAATAGAGCTGAGATCTAGCTATACACCTTGCAGCATCCATGCTTTGATAGGCTTTTAGGTTTTCAGTTGTTTTCTTTATTTACCTCCACTGATCTCCAAATTCTTCTAAGCTCCTGGTTATACTCTTCCAAAATTTATCCCAGTTCATAGCACCACACATAAATCTCTGTATTATCTAAATAATGTATGCACTTGCTACTCCAATGGCACCTTGAGCACTCAGTGCTTGAAGTGTTTGCAAGTGCTCTGCTTTATTCTATGTCCAGCTTAAACTGCTTGCACATAGTAACTAAAGGAGTTTCTGAGTGTCTCTGGGAAAGCTGGCCTTCAAAACAGGAGTCCCCTATGCTTCACGGCAACTGTTCATCAACACCATTTCATTGCTAATGCAGTGAGAATGGATCCCTGTGGTAAACAAGAGGAGTAAATATCTCTGTGTGTTCAAAAACCTCTGTGTGTTCAGGCCTAACTTCTGCTCTTGCATCACCTTTCATCCCTCTGATTTTCATGAGCAGATGCTAAAGCTGAAGGCTGGGTCCACAATGGATAGTCAGCAACTGTGTCACACAACAGGAAGGGGTGGAGGCAAGACTTGGAGACCCCTCAGAAACCTCCTTACCAGGAAAACTAGAAGAGCAGCACCTAAATGCAATCCTTGTTAGCAGACACCGTGGTCGGCAAATGTCACCCAGAAGGACACTGGCGAGTCAGCCAGCAGATGCTCGCAGTTCTGTTTGTTCATTTAGTAAGAAAAGGACCTCAGGCCCTCTTTTAGGAGAACAATAAATGTAATGATAATAATATTTTAACCCCCCCCCCGAATCAGAGTGGCAAAGCTAGTGATGCAAGGAAGTGAAAACTGACAGCTGTGACAAATCACTGCTGCAGAACACCCACTGATGAAAACCTGTCCTTGTAGATAAAGTCCTTTATAGATCCCTGACACACTGATGTTTTCCACTGCCCACATTTTATACATGAGTTTCATGGCATTCCTCCCTCCCAGTGCCCTCAGCCTTGTGCTGAAAGTGTCTGCATGTAAACCAGGCTGAGCATTAAGCTCTGGGTCCCTTTGGAATCGCTACAACAAACTGCAAATGATTCGATCCGATGGCATGAAGTGAATAATCTCTGCAAATGGCATGGCGTGCTAGCCTGTTTGCTGCATTAGTCAGACGCACGCTCCGGCTCTGCAAAGTGCTGCCAAAAATCCTGACCACACCCAGAAAGAAACATGAAAATATTCCTCCCAGGAAAACAGAAAGCTTTTTTTAGTCAGGTTTGAGAGGTGCTGGTGGCTAGCTCGATGGATGTGGCACAGAGGCAGAGAGAGAGAAACCCCCAGCAGCATGACCCTCCTTCTTCACAAAGGAGCTGTAAATCATTCGGAGGGCTTTTTCATTACTGGGCCATTACAAAAACACAGACAAATGCTGGGTGTGCATGTGTGAATTCAGGGCTAAACATGTGCAGGGTCCTAGACAAGCGCACTGCATGTCATTAATGTCCCCTTTGAGGGTTTCAGAACATAAGAATGTAAGGGGGAAAAGAAGAAGAAAGATCCCTGTTAGGTTGAACATAGACCTGGCCAGCCTGGTGTCCTGACTTGGAGAGTTTCCAGTAACAGATGCATTGGACAGAATATAAGCAAGCAAATATAGAGAGATCCCACACTTCCAACAGTCCAGCAGGCACTATGGGGACTTTCTAAGCTGGAGGCTACATCTGGAGTTCAGTTTTAATAGCTGCAGAGATGCTTACTGCTCAGGTGGTCTCTGCGAGCTGGGGAGCTTCGCTTTGTAACCAGCAACTGAGGAATGACCCCAATGGGGCTGCACTGGGCTGCTGCAGGAAGAACCCCCACTTCTCCAGGGAGCCCCCACTTCGGGGCATAGCCAGCCCTTTGCTGAGACAGCCAATAAAAGTTATGACAGTTAGTATAAATTGTGGTGATGGAGTCCCTAATTCCATGCAGAGAGGCTATTACACTGCTGTTAGACTGCAATAAAATGTGGCCACTACTCATCTGGGCTGGTTTGAATTAACGACCCAGAAATGAAGGACTCTATATCCTATTAACAGTCTGCCAAGCCATGCCAGATCATAGGTTCATAGAATCATAGAATAGGGATGGAAAGGACCTTAAGATCATCTAGTTCCAAACCCCCCTGCCGTGGGCAGGGACACTGCCTATTAAACCATGCCACCCAAGGCTATGTCTAATCTGGCCTTGAACACCATCAGCAATGAAGCATTCTCAATGTCCCTGGGCAACCCATTCCAGTGCCTCACCCGCCTAAAAACAAAGAAACAATATCCCATTACTTTGGTTTATTTGTAACCCGTCAGAAAAGACCCAGTGCAAATCCATCTGGAGCTGATCCAAGGAAATTCCTAAAGGTACTTCTGCAATCTCTCTCATATGGTAGAGCAGTGTCTGCTTGACTTGGGGAAGTGTTCATTTCCATGGGGTTTTGTTCACCCAGAAACATGCTTGTGGAAGGGGACCGGTGAGATGTGAAGAGGGACTTTGGACCCCCAAAAGCCATCTGCTCCACTGGTACCACACAGAGACGTGTTAATGCAAGACAATGACCCTAAATTTCAGCTCTGGTCAGTGCATGACCCTACTTTGTTCTTTGCTGGCTCCAGTTGGCAAAACACGGCTGGCTTTTGCAACGGCAGAGGTGCAGGTTAGGGCATGTGCTATGGGGACAGGCTACAGCAGGTACCCCATTGCCTGCAACTTGCAACCACTCTCCCTGCCAGTTGATTGGAGCTGGTGGGACCCCCCAGCTGGTACAGAGCCACTGCAACAGGACTTCCCAGAGCATGTTCCAACCCCTTCTCCACCCCATCACCCACGCGATTGTTGATGCTGGGAGTGAAACCTCAGTGATAAATTCAGGCTATTGTGTTAATTCCAGCATCGGAGTGATAAGGGAATAATATCACACTGGGAGTTGAGTTATAATTGTGGGAGCATGTGCAAGTGTGGGCAGCTGACGCTAGTCATTGCCTATGGAACAGCCTAGGTAGGTTGTGTGCCATCTGACAGCCCAGTCACATGCAACACTGCAGGTTTTCCTGTCTGCTTACTGCTGGAGACTGCAAGTGAGGATAAACACACCAGTGAGCTGAGACAAGACTCAGAAAATAAAATCGCTCCTTCCCTCCCTGTCCTTCCTTTCTGATGTGAAAAGAGGAGGAGAAGGTGGAAAAAATGCAGCCCTCACTCCCACTCCCCTCCACCCCACCACATCAAAATCCCCACCTCGGTGTCTGTCTGCAGCCTTGATCCAGTCCAGGCTTTCTGCAGATCCCTACTGGAAGAAAGCCATTTTTCTTGAGTGTATTTCCAAGAAACAGTTGACAGGCTTGGCACAGCTATTCCTGGAAATGTTCAATAGGTCATCTTCTGGAAGAGAGTGCTGACTGATGGAATTGAACAGATCTTGTTCTGCATGCTGCTTGCTCCTTCTCTTGCGATGGCGTGGTGTTCACCTTCACACTGTGCCCGGTCCCCCATCCCAATGCCTTGGCATCCCCCCTGCCGCAGCCTCAGTGCTGCACCAGCCGTGCTCTCACTGAATGGCCTGCAGGATTCAGTGTGCTACAAGCTGTGATTGTCCTGCGCTGCCAGATCAATGCCTGAAGGTGCTATAAATGATGCTTCTGGCCCTTTGCACATACACATCGGAGCAGTGGGAATCCTGTGCACGTACACACACACATGTGGCAGCTGGGATCGTGGCAATAGAGGCTGCCCAACCATGCTGTCTCTCCTCATGCCCAGCCATCCCTCTGAGCTGAGGCATAAACCAGAGACAGGCGTTTAGCTTTGGCAGCGTGTTGCTGTTTGCCAGCAGCAAGGAAGCGCAGGGTGAAGTCATGCTAGGAGAAAGTTGCTTAAGGTGAGGCATGCTGGTGAAGAAAAACACCCAAGATCCAAGCTGGGTGGTTTCTTCTTCGGTACTTCTGCCTTTAACCTGTTCCTGGTTGCAATTGCCCTGGCAAGATCTGTTTCCTTCTCTGATTTTGGGGTGGATCCGGGCACCTCTTGCTAACTGAGAAAAAAGTCTTGGACAGTGATCACTGCCCAGCCTGAGCCAGGGCAGGTCAGGATGCCTCACTGACACTCCCACCCAGGGCAAGGAAGTGCTGCCTTGTGCCAGGACAGCCTCAGCAGCCGCAGCTTAGGTGATATGTGAGCAGGGGCAATGATCCAGCATATCCAGCTCCACTTTACCAGCCTCAGTACGTAAAGGGTGCAAGGGTTGTGTCCTCAGGGCACCAGACTGGAAGGAAAGCTGCTCCGCTTTAGTAAAGTGTGCAGATTTACTCCCATCAAAGTCCCATATCCTAGCTCTGCAGCATCCCATCCCAGCCTGGCTGCGGATGAGAGCTCAGGCAGCCTCCTGTGTCTTAGCTCCAGGATCAGGCTTGCCCTTCTACCCACAACAGATACTTTCTCCTCATGTTCAGAGAGATTTAGCATAGCTGGTAAGTTTAATTCTGGCTTAGATAGCTCCTTATCACATTAAAGGGTCTTTGTATCAGCACAGGTCAGCAGGTATATGCCAAAATGCCACCAGCAGCAGCCACATAATGCTTCCGGCCTGTCCCATGAGAGGAGCACAATCAGTGCTTGTCATAATGTCTGTCCCTGGCAGCATGACGGGGATAAGGGCCTGAGGAACACCTGAGGTGCTTAGCTGGGATGTGGTACAAAGAGCCGCCCTTACCTCTGTGGTCTGGCTGCAGTGATTCTGCAGGTTAAGTACTGTCTGCCCGGAGTCCTATGAGCTTTTGCAGCCTGTGAATGCAGCTGTTCACTAAAATCACTTTTAAACTATGCTCTACAGGTCCTGTCCTCTCTCCACAAATCTCTGCTCCCTCTCTGCCAGGAATTAAATTTCATCCATATCTGTAAAAACGAGACAAAACACACTCGTCTCAGACAGTTGCCAGAGCTGGCACCAGACTCGCTGGGTCCCCCAGGCTTAGAAGAGCCTTCCCTTTCCCCTTTTACATTTTGGATACATTGCACTGCTGCTTGATTTCCCCCTTATTGCCCCCTCCTTGATTCCCAGTGGCCTGGAGTTCATCTTCTCTAGTTTAGCATACAACTACAGAGGTAATTTAGGACAGGAAAAATAAGCACTGGAAGGTACCCCTTGTCCTTTCAATGCAAACAGAGGTGAGCACACAGTGGACACTTGGCCCCTGCGCCTCTGGAGTGAGAGCACTCTCTTTGTATCTTCCCACTGGCTCTTAGATTTCACAAGTCCTCTCCATTTGAATAATTCAAAGTATTTTTTGGAAGGAGAAAGTAAAATCACTGCCCCACTTCAATGGTGAGTGGAGAGGTCTGAAGAGGGGATACATGAGCTCACAGCTGCCCGGGCACCCAGGCCACTGGCTCTGAAGTAGAAGCCCTCAAGGAGGACCCTGGCACTCATGGCTGCTCACTCCATTCCAAACACAGGAACCAACCATGAAGTTTAACCCAAAACAAGGATTCTCACCAGGAATGGAAGAAGGTAAAAAAATTCAAAGGTCATTCGAGAGAAACTCTGTCAAAGGGAGAGAGCTGTAATACTTCTGAGCAGAGAACAGGAACACACCTTCACTCTTTAGGATTTACCTCCAAAGGGACTGAGGAACGCTTCACCCACAGACTCCTTCTTACACGTGGGTGCAGTTACCTGCTGCAGCATGTTGAGATGAGAGCCGTTCCCATGGCTTCCCTCCCTCCTTCCCCTGCCCCAGCACCCTCTCATCCTCTGGAGGTAACCCCAGGCATGCACACACTGTAGACCTACATCTCTAAATTGAGCTCTCTGTGGGAATCACCTGCTCTGTAACACTGACAGAGCTGTGTTTCTCTCAAATCTACATCTCCTATTTCTTCTTTGAGGCATTAATAAAGACCTCAAATCATCATTTGTAACTCACTTAATTACTGGTTGTCACCACCCAGCAAGCATTTCAAACAGCTGACAGTGGGAAACACCCTGTCATGTGCAGTACATAAGATGAGCTCTTGAAAATAAGATGTCTAAAATAAGAAAGAGTCATTCATAGTGACACTTCCGTGGGTCCTTGCCTCCTAGTGGGTGGACACACATTAAAATATGCAACAAATCTTTTATCCAGCATTCATTCATTCATGAATGAATGAATGAATGAATGAATGAAAAGCCACTTATGGCTAAACACAAGTAGGTTGGGATGAGAGTGGGGAAGGGGTGTAGCAGAAGGTGACAAGTTGTGGGGTTTTGAGTAGCTGCGGGAGAGCTCATGCTCCTCTGGCTGAGCATGAAAATCCTACCTTAAAGTTTGGGACAGGATTCACATGGAAGATAGATGAATCTTTTAAATCACACAGTGTTTATTAATAGAGTGTGCTGTCCTTCCTGAACCTAGTTTCTCTACAGCTTGCTGTTGCAAATAGGAAGCTAATAGTGTGGTTTTGTCATTTTCTGTTCAGAGTGGTAGGGTCTTAGCAGCTATTTAGAAACATCTCTTCCCTTTTCCTTGCCTGTGTATCTCCCTGCTGTCTGGCCAGCTTGTGGCTGATAATTCTCAGTGACTCACAGATAAAGCCTATTAAAAAGAACCCCAAAGCAGTGACACACCAGATGTGCAGTGAAATTTTAAAACATGCTATGACTTTTTAGGAATACATGCAATTAATATTAAACAGATGCCTGAAGTTTCCTGCACAGCTGTTTCTCTATTGCATGTCATGACTTTTAATGGCACTGAGGTGAGATGCACAGACATGAGGAAATGCAAGACTATTCCAAATTCAAGCTTTTCAAATTCTAGCAACAAAGAGCAGGGTGGGGAAGAAAGCAAAACCACCAAACCTCTCACAAAGCATGAAATGGAACGGTTTTGATGGACTGCTTCACAAAGCAGACAGGTATCTCAGTCAACATAACATAGCTATCCCCTGACTGGTAGTTTACCACCTTTAGTAGGCGCCTTCCTCTTTATTGGCTTCCTCCGATGTGTCTGTTTTTGTAGCAGAGATCCACTGAGCATTTATACACAGCTAAGACCAGAACTGAACTACAAGGCTGCGTTTTGTTCCAGAATCCTTCTTGCTGTGTATGAACTATTTATACAAACAGAGTAGGTCTTTTTCCAGAGAAGCTTGCCTACCAAGTTTCAATTTCCTTTTATTGGATACCTGAGCCATTTATTATCCCCTGAATGGCCTCCCTGAAACTCATGTTGTCAGGACCTCCATGGCTCATGATGTGGCAGCATTACCTCAGGGACTGTCAGCATTAGCAGCCAGAACCATCAGGAGCTGAAAACACCTTGTCTCAAAAATCAGGGCTGTGGGGTCATATTGATTTCATCTGGCACAAGGGAAGGTTTTCATCTCAAGGAATGAACATGCCTACAGCTAAGTTGGGCATCAATTTTAGCCACAGGGATGTGAATTCATCTCATCCTAGCAAAACCACAAGGAAAGGTAGATGAAGCATATCCAAAAGATGCCTGCTTCTCTCCCTGCACTATAAAAGGATGTGACAGGGATCACTTTAGGTGTCGCTACAGTAAAGTTGGATGGACCCTTCTCTGGCTTTATATGCTAAATGGTTGGCCAAAGAAAGCCATCCACATTCCCCTGACAACCAGTGGAAAAGAGATCCCTCTAGATCCCTCAGCCTACCTAAGAGGTGGGCTGAGCTGCCTGCCAGTGGTGCCCACCTTCATTCTGCTGTTCGTGGGAGAAGCATAGGGTATGTGTCTGATCTTTACCTGGTGAAAGCTAGAAGGGATGAAGTCAGGTCTTCGTCTCATAGGTTTACTTTGCTTAAAGATCACACCCTGATCCATCACCTCAGTAAGGCTTCAGCTCATCTTTTGGCTGGCATGGTGCAAACACATCAGTGCTTTTGTGTTTCCTCTGGTATCTCTTCCAGCGCCAGGGTTAAGCAGAGGGTTAAGCCATTACAGTGAAACAGGAAAGCCTCTGGATGCTAAGTACCTCCAACCGGGCACCCTACAGACCCTTACCTGCCCATTGGGTGCAGTTCCCCTTCCACTCATTGCCCTCCCTCCCATGCAGGGGATCTCCTTCAGGCCCCATGTTCCTCCAGCAGCAGCTGTTGTCACTCCCTGTATCCCTTTGGAGGCTTGTTATAGTTCTGATGTTTGTTCTCTTGCTATTCATTATACCTACTGTGGGGAGTCACAGTCAGTTTATCAGCTACCAGAAGCATGCTTTCTGAGCTGAAAAGCAATTTCCTTTTCTCCTCTTATTGCAGGAGCCTAAGAAGGGTTTGATTTATGCCATCAGTTTTAGATTTAAAAATCTTCAGTTTCACCTAGGTACATTTCCTGGAGATCGGCAATGCTTACTATATTAAGCATTTAGTAATGCTTAACAGATGAGCAATTCTGTTATGCCATATGATCATCTCTTATACACTAGGTCTGGATTTTTCCTGCCTTGTTCATTATAACCACTATCAAATGGTGCCATTCATCTTTCCCTCTTTTTCTTACCAAGCTGATGTATCCAGGAGAGTTCACAGCAGCAAACATGGAAAATCTGTGTTGCTGCTCCTGATCAGATGCACTTTTGGCTTACTTTTATGCAGCATTCCTACTTTGCTGCTGTAATGCCCCTTAAGAAACATGTTTGACAACATGCTCAAGTACAGGAGAACACAATGGCAGTATTTGAGAAATGGTGGCTTTTTAATGACAAACAGTGCTGTTTGCCAGGGGAAGTGGCATCCACCACTGCATGGATAGCTCAGACACAGTAGGCTACACTCATCGTTGCTGGATTTCTGTTGGGCTCATCAGCAATGTGAGCCACCATGGTCTACTCTGAGGGCCCATGCAAGCCCATGGTGAGGACGTCCATGGTGGGGGAGGCAGCACATGACTGGCTGTGAGCATGGATTGAGCCCACCTTGGACATACAGCAAAGGGGCACCTCAAAGAGCAAGCAGAAATACGGAACTCGATTTTGAGCTCAGCACTCACTCATTCCTCTTCTTGGAAGAGGAACAGGCTGGCCAGAGAGATGGCAGCTGCCCCATCCCCAGAAACATTCAAGTCAGGCTGGATGGGGCTCTGAGCAGCCTGATCTAGCTGAAGATGTTCCTGCTCATTGCAGGAGGATTGGACTAGATGACTTTTAAAGGCCACTTCTATCCAAACTATTCTGATTCTGTGATTCCATTATTCTGTGATTCCATGATTCTATTATTCCATGCTCAAGGTGCTTTTTTTATAACACTTCAAAGGACGACCTGCATTTCTGAAACACTTGAGAGAGGTTTTGAGCAGCCAATGCTTCTGTTGACTTATATTGGTTCCCAGGGAACCAGCTATTTCGGTTGCCAGTTTCTTGAAGTAAGGTTGTGTATTGACTCACAGTCCTGGACCAGAGCCCCTTGCAGCTCAGAGCAGCAGACAGGTTTCTCCAGCTGATGGAGCCTGACCTTTCCATGACACCCTCCAGTTCCACCAAAACTGCACCAAATAGCCTGGGCAGTTAAACATGTTCCCAGACTAAGGCCCAAAAAACAAAGAAGACTTTGGATGGAGTGGCCAAGCCTCATCGTCCAGCCCTGTATGGTCCATGTCCCAGCACTGACCCAGCGCTCATATCCCTGGCTCACTGCGGGGATGTAGTGGTGGCCATGCACCCCTTGGACATTGCAGAGTGGGTGGCAGTTGTGGCCAGAAGTGCTTGCTGTCAGCCATGGCTGGCCAGATGCCTGCTGATGCTTGTTCTCAGTGACAACTTTGCTTCAGTCGCATGGCTTGTCACGACGCCAGGACGCACACCTCATGGGAATAGCTTTTGGAAATTGCAGCTGCGTGCCCTGTGAGCAATGTCCCTTCTAGGAAAGAACATTAATGCTGGAGCCAGCCAGTCAGCTGGATTTCAGGGTGAAATCTGATGTGTCACTTGTGTCTGCCTGGGAAAAGGAAAAAAAAGAGAGAAAGGAAAACGCTACCTGCTGTGGCATCCACTGGCGTCAGAGGACGTGCCTCCTGTCACGTGTGGTCTCGTGGTAGGGATGGGGAGCCAGCAGGCAGGGACCTGGGTCACTGCTAAGGATGGGCAAAGGTGGGAGTGAGCCCTCCAGGAGTTGCAGAGCTTGTTCTCTCCTTTCCCAATCCCTTTACTCTTGCCCTCATGCGCACATGCCCCTCTTTGCCCTGACTTCTGTTCCCTGTCTGCACCAGATTCTCTGAGGGTTGACTCATCAGAACCCCAACCTGACATGGAAGCGGAGAAACTGACAACCCGTGAGATGGAGCTGGAACAGAAATATCAGTCCTCAAATTCACAGCAGACCAGTCAGCCAGACTCAGGGCTTTGTTTCCAGTCTGGTTTTCTTCACATCTTTGCTATTACTCTTGCCAGCTTCTGAGATGTGGCTCTTGCTTTAGGGAGCCAGTTTTAGGAGAGGTTTTGGGCTTCTTTTGCTTTTTTGTTTTTGAAAGCTCTGTAGGACCCAAATACTTGCTGCTGGGTGAGAAAACCTCTGTGTATCACAAGGAGGAAACCCCATGGTTGCTTCCTTGAGGCCTGTGTTGGCATGCTTTGCAGCATGGCTCCTCAAAGGTCTTCTCTGCTCCACAGATGTTTCGGTGCTGCACCCTGCTCTCCATGTGACGGCCGCTTGTTCATGCAGCAAACCTTAAGTGTGCATTAAATGAATAATCTCAGGCTCACTGCACCTTCATCACACTATTCCTCAGAAGTCTGCATCACTCTGCAAGTTGCAGCCTGAAGTGGTTTCTCAAACACGGCGCAGTCAGGACCAGCAATGAAGAGGAAGAATATGTAATTATCGAGGCTCATTTCATATGAAGACATCAGACTCGACGGCAGAGCGAGCCCAGCACAAGGCAAGCAGAATTCCTTCAGAAGGCTTGATTTCCCAGGTCCCTGCGTGGCTTATTTGTTAATCCTGAGATTTTTCTCAGAAGTCTCCTTTATCCAGAACAGGGGTGTGTGCTGTTTGCACACTGCTTCTTGGAAATTACTGGGAGGCAACTTACTGGGAGGTAATTCTAGATGGGAATCTGAACAAAAGGTGTTGCTTAAGCATTTTGGAGAGTAATTGAGCACTTGCTATGCAGTTTGTTTAATAACCTGAAAGATCCTTATCAGGAGTCTCCACATGCTCTGGTTACTCAATTGCTTTTTTATTTAAATGAGCCTAGCAAATGTGCCCATAAAATTACCCAATAAAAGGCAGTATCTCTGAGGTGAGCCTGCTTAGATAACTGAAAATCATATTTTCTTGTTAGTATGTCTTTATATACTTTCTTTACAGAGCTGTTGGATGACCAAGTAGGTTTTAAGGGCAATGGCTGTGCCAGGCATTCCCAGCGCCATTCTTATTAAGGTGCCATGAAGGCAAATACGATTCCTAGTTCATCCCAATTGGCCTCATCCGAGTGGGAACACTTCCTGCCCCTTCCTTGATTTCACATGGTGAAGTCGGGAGGCATTGCCCTCATGGCAGAGAAAGCATCACGGAAAAGGTCAAAATGAACACCAGAGGAGTGCCTACATGTCTGCTTCCTAGGGAACGTTGCTCAGCATGCATGCAAAAAAAACCCACCCCCTTCTAGTTTCTGAGGGTAACTGTGATTCTCTTTAAGATAATCCAAGATTAATGGTGCAAAGATGCAAGATTAGACTCAATACCAATAAAAGTGCTAATGACTGAAACCACAGTGAACATGCAGGTGTCCCAGGTGCTAGAAGAGTTTGAGTGTTTTGGAAGTCAGAAGGGCTAATACTGAGGCTCATGCCTGAATAGCATGTCGCAGGGCAAGCTGATGTTACAGCTGCTGGATGCGCAAGTGCAAGCATCTCAATCACAGGTCAAAATTCACTCTACCAGCACTGAAATCAAACCAGGACCAGCTCTGAATTTAAGAAAAAACAGTTATTTTTAACCAGAAAATAACTCTGGAAATACATTTTCAGCTGCACTGTGACGGGATCTGCACTTGAGTAGTGCTCCCAGCTAACTGTCCTGCCCTGAGCCTGGTCATGGAGGGGACTCTGTCATGCAGAAACAGAACTTTGGGCAGTTAAATATTATGCCTGGACACACATTCCTCAGGAAGTGCTATGACAGCACTCACAAAAAGTGTAACAACCAGCCAGCCAGTGTGAAAACAGCTTCTGAGTGTATGCTGCACGGAGCTCTTAAGGATGTCTCTGTGCATCCCCTCTGTGTGAAAGAGCTTGCTACTGGTGGGGAGAGGTCTGGGTGCATCCCAGAAAGCTGGTGGTTTCTCCACACATGCCAAGTGAACATTAATGGCAGCTGTGGCAAGCATGTTGCCCACTTTACCCTCCCTGGGCAGAGAGCAGTTCAACTACTTGGCTCATTCAAACCCCTCTGCCCTTTTCTAAGACTGATGGCAAGGGTTGGTGCTGGGAAGGTCAGAGAAGGATATTGTGAAGACGGAATAAAGAGAATGCACAGACTTCCATTAGGTTGCATTTCTTGTGGGTCAACAATGGCTTTGGATCCTTGATCTCGAGGTGGAAAACTCCATGAATCACAGAAGCATAGAATCACAGAATAGTTAGGTTTGGAAACAACCTTAAGATTGTCTAGTTCCAACCCCTGCCATGGGCAGGACACCTCGCACTAAACCATGCCACCCAAGGCTATGTCCAACCCAGCCTTGAACACCACCAGCAATGGAGCATTCACAACTTCCCT
>JASSUY010030605.1:0-32341 GCA_032466535.1 Forpus xanthops | reverse complement strand
AGGTATAACACAAACCACTGCTGCTACCACCAATAATAATAATGATAAGGGAAATAACAAGGGAAGAGAATACAACCCCTCACCACCAGCCGACCGATACCCAGCCCAACCCAAGTAGTGGTCTAACCCTTCCAAGTAACTCCCCCCAGTTTATATAGTGGGCATGATGCGCTGTGATATGGAATACCTCTTTGGTTAGTTTGCATCAGGTGTCCTGTCTCTGCTTCCTCTCAGCTTCCCCTCCTCACTGGCAGAGCATGAGACTCAGAAAGACCATAGTTGAGCATGCAACATTATTGAGCAGCAACTAAAAACATCAGTGTTATCAGCACTGTTCCTAGGCTGAAAGCCAAGAACACAGCACTGCACCAGCTACTAAGAAAGAGAAAAATGACTGCTACTGCTGAAACCCAGGACACCCACCTATTTGACCATATATAATCATCTGAAAACATTTCAGTTTTGCCTCAGTTGGTTTGATTACCATTCAGTCCCAGCACCAACATCAGCACTCCAGACCAAAGTATCAATGCTTTGCTCTGGTTTCATTTTTAATCTCAGGATCCAGATAATTTAGGATATGCACTACAGTAACAAGGAGGTGGAAATGCAATTTTTCACCAGCTCCCAGGGACTTTTACTGACACAGCACAGTAAAAAAAAAAAATCCAAGGTTTCCTACATTCTTATGCTACGGCTGATTCTCCCCATGAATACAGTTCTATCCAAATGGGCTTCTCACTGTGTTTTAAGTAAAGAAAAACCTCCAACTACTGTATTACTACTAGTACTGTAGCATTAGGCTTCAGACCAAGATATATGCTTCAGTGAACATCCAACACTAGTAGAAAAAGCTGTATTTTCACCAGTGGTCATTACAGATATAAAAATGAGACACATACTGCTTCCACGCCCAGCAGATGTTTGGGGGCTTAGGGAACAAGTGACCCACATACAGTATTGCATCAGCACATCATTAAAGTGAAGTTCTGATCTGAATTTAATCACGTTCTCATAAGGTGGCACATTGACTAATAAGAAAAAGTACTTGCTGGAGGCTGCAATTTTTTCCTGTTAGTAATGCTTCTGCTCATCCCAATTATTCTCATGAGCACAACAGCACAGTACTTAATCAAGGATAGAAAGAGAAAGTGCATAGAAAATGAAGTGGTAAATGGGTGGAATGACAGGACATCCTTACCAGAGCTATCTCCCATCTTAAAATATTGGATATTTTTCTTCTAAACTGCAGATAATACATTCAGTGAATAATAATATGTTCTTTCAGCTATCTAAAATGAAGCTGCTTGATAAATGTATTGCTGCAGAACTTTCAGACAATTCTATATAATAAAGATAATAAAATTATGCAGCAATACTTTGTATATGGGGGTGGAAGGTTTTAAAACAATACAGTTATACCATTTTCCCCTTCATTAAGGAAACTATAAAATCATTTTTTTATACTCCGGCTGTTTCAGATTGCTTCAATCCCATCAAAGTCACTCCTCATAGTTTTTGCTATTGCTGGTTAACTCAAGGCTCTGCAGTAGCCAACAGGATGCACTGAAGGTAGAGAAATTTAGTGGAATTTAAGAGGACCGATCCTGTCAATACTACCTGAAACATCTGAAGCCTCAGAAAAAGAGAATGGGATTCTATCAGTTTGGTGGACAAAATTTAGTTTTCCACCAGTTTGCTGGTGAGTTACCATACCCTGTCATATGTACCTGAAGGAAGTTTATGAAAATAGTCACTGTGGAAATGTTTCAAAAAAAAAAAAAGAACAAAACAAAAAACCAAACAAACAAAAAAAAAAAAAAATCAAACAACTAAGACATTTCTAAAGTAGTTTTCCTGCGCAACTCTGATGCAAAGACACACATTATGACAAGCCTTATTTCTGGACATTTGAACTCATGACATATTCATATCATAGAATCGCAGAATAGTTAAGGTTGGAAAGAACCTTAAAATCATCTAGTTCCAACCCCCCTGGCATAGGCAGGGACACCTCCCACTAAACCATGTCACCTAAGGCTCTGTCCAACTTGGCCTTGAACACCACCATGGATGGAGCATTCACAACTTCCCTGGGCAATCCATTCCAGTGCCTCACCACCCTTACAGTTCTTCTTCCTTATATCCAAATATAATTCAACACATATGTATGCACATATAAACTAATATAAACTCCACACATAAATACACACCCTATAGTCTCACTCAGAAAGACGACATGAGCCCAGAAGCTAACAGCAACAACTGCTACTGAACAGGAAAGATATTTTCAGTTAATGGTGACTAATAATGCTTTCAAATGCATACTTCAGGCTCTCACTGATTCTCTGATGTTGGCTCCTCTAATAACAGGTTTTCCTTCATCCTCCACTTCTGTGACACATGCAGAGAATACAGAATTGACTGATGAAAGTTCTGCCTGCTTTGACTTTTGCGTCTTCTACATACAACAACCTCAACTGCTGGCAAGTCATGACGAAGCTTCATAACTGCCCACAGAGTGCACAGCGCATAACTGAGACTAAGCAGGATAAAAGCAGTTATTGAGTCAAGTCCAATACCCCAGGGCAGTAGGAAATACAGGTATATTAATTCCTCTCCACTGCTCATCCAGTTTGTTCTAAGAGATTTCCAGTGATAGAGATCCCACTACACCCTCAGTCGAACTACTTTGTTTTTAAACAACCTTACCATCAGACAGCATTTCTTAATACAAAACCTGCATCCTCTTTAATGCAAATAAGGATACAGCCTATCTTTTCATATTCAGACCCATCTTCTGAATATAAGCAGAGGACATACAAACTCCAAGGGCTCACACTGCCCAGCAGCAATGTTGTTTTTTCTACTAGACCAAGTTCAATATAACTGAAACACTATGTCATTATTTGTGCCTGAAGTATCAATATTTTTGTAGCACTTTATTTACCTGCAACAGCCTATAAGGAACTTGGCATCGGTATTTCTTAATCTAGAAAAGTGTGGTTTACTATTATCCTGGTGTGTGAAAAGCTAGGTACCTCACAGTATAACACACTCTCAGCACTGCAAATCCAAACTCGTGTTTCTCATTCGCAGTTCTGGAGTCTGTGCTTATCTGTGAGATTAGAGTAGAGCCCAGCCAGAGAAGATTGCTCCCCTGGTGATGTAGAACTTTGCTAACTTGATCACGGGTTGTATTAAAGCATTAAATAAAACCTTAAATCACTGCCTCTGGCAGCTATTGCACAGACACTCACACACCTAAAATTTATTAGCATGGGCAACCACATTGATTCAAAACAATACATGAACACAAACCAGCAAGTAAATACATATAAAACATCAAGTTATAATGGGTCTTGCACTTCTCAGTGAATAGCAGAATTAACAGTAAATTACTTTCCAACCTCCATGGAGAAATGCAAGGTTTCTTTTCCACTTTTTTAAAATTCACTGTCTTTTTATAAATAAATACATAAAAGGCAAGACTAATCCCTGAGGATCTATACACTGCAGTGAGAAATTTAAGTGCTCCATTCTGTCTATCTTTTTAGTACAACTTGGACATCATTATTTCATGTCCATAGGTAAAATTACCTAAAGATAAACAAATTACATTTAATATCACTAAAGAAAACAGCTGAATTCAAAACACATACCTGCCCCTAAAGTACCACTTAAAGCAGTATCACTACTGATCTCGATCCAAGTGGGAAAATAATTTAATCCTGTGCATTTTTAACGTAGGCTCCCAACCAGACCAAAAATGGGGATTTGGGGATGTTTGGGTTTTAGTTACATTAAAACCATACACTTTTGGTCTCCTACTGTGGATAGCTGCCTCACAACTTTTAGTTGAAAGGTAGCCAAAACTACATTCCAAACTTTCCAGAAAAGCAAAAGTCTGTCAGAAAGAAAAAAAAAGGAAAACCATGCTATACTACTTTAACCAACTTCAACTGAATGCTTGTAATGATTCCACTGAACATCATTGTTCCAGGTGTCCCACCAAGCTACACTGTCAAACCACATCTGTAGCACAAAATGCAACAGGCTTCAGATGCCTCCTTCAAATAGTTTCTCTGGACACACAGATCAGACAAGGCCTTAGCAAAACAGAATATTCATTTTCATGCCAAGGCTTTTTCACATCCAAATTATTACATATTCTAAGGTGAATCTACATGGCTTTAATATAGTACCTGCAGGATCAATGGCAAATTTTAGTATTAGACGTATACAGAGAAAAAGAAATGTAAAACCTAAGAGCTGATAATTCTAAATACCAAAAAAACAGGCGCACTCAAAACCTGTACCTTTGATACTAGCATGGTAAAGCTAGTTAGAAGCCTCTAATTGCCAAAGAAACAGACTATTAGTTAATATTCCTGGCACTTGGCTAAATTTGTCTTACAGGTGTGCTTTATCAAATTTACTCTGCATACATGTAATTTTCTGCTCCAGATAAAAAGCTTAGGTTCATCGTAACAGCTCAGCCATGCCTGCAGGCTAACTGGAGTCAGAGTTTTCATTTTCAACCTAAGATTGGATGCGCTTGGCCAGTCAATGCACCACAAGCCTCATTTTTTTTCCTCTAGTAATATAAATGCAATAAAGCAAGACAAGTTAATGGAGTTTTGCACTACGGTAACAACTAGCAGAACAGAGTGGCTGAGTAAGTAACTTGCTGGTTGGTTTTAAATGCAATAGGAAGGATATACAAAGGCATTTTTCTTCCCATGCTAAGGAAATCTGAGATTTTTCTTAAATTATGTAAGCATCTCCACCCAAGAGATTACTAATGCATGAAATAAATGCTTTACTAAACTAAAAAGGAGATTTCTGTTTATTGTTTGTAAGGTTAACAGGAAAAAGATTACTTTCCTTTAGACAAATGCTACTGGACTGAAATGTCAATAGCCTCTTAAAACAAATTTATATCCATAAATTAACTATGTCATTCTTAACGGAAAATTAATTCTGAACAATATAATAGTAACTTTACTTGTTGAATCAACAGTTTGAAGCATATTTCTAGTCACAAAATCACCAAATGTGTAGAACTGTATTAATAATAAAAAACGTAACATGAAGTCACTACCTCAGAATTACAAGCATAAATCTTTGTTTATCTTTCCTTTGTCATGCATATGTACACGGCTGTTTCTGATTCTATTCATTACAGCAAAATCCAGAACTCACACAAGCCTTTAGCTCTTGCATACATGCAGACACTAAACTGAGAGGAAGAGATTAAGAAATGGTAAAACTCTCCAGTAAAATATATTTCATCACCTTATGCTTCTAGGGAGAGAATCCCTCACTATATCAGCATCTTCACAGCCAGAAATATGACAGTATTAATTTTTTTTTATTTTTCAGATGGGGGAAAAAAAAGAAGACATTTAAATAACTTAGTTCAAGCTATGCAGCAAGCCTATGAGAAAGGCCAAGGGAGAGCCTTACATAGAGAGGTAACAGTTCCTGATTTTTTCACAAACTACACTCCCAGGCATAGCAAATCAAAGCCCTCCTTCAAGAAACGTGAACTCAAGAAAATACATAGGAGTTTTATTACCACTCCTTTATCACAGTATCTCAGAAAAATTACAAAGATATTCATGCTATATTACACCATATGTACATACAGTATAACTAGCATTATGACAAACTACTTGCCATTATGGCAAACAAACCCTGTACTACCCATAAATCTAGATGAAACTAACACTAATATTTTAAAATTTGCACACCACGAGCTTTGTACAGATGCAAAGGCGATGATGTGACTATAAAGATTATGCAAGTAAAACAGATTGCATAATTGGTGCTTTCCATCAGTCCTGGACACAGAAAACAGACATGGAAAATAATCAGCATGACATATGATATTAATGAACATGATGGAGAGTTCCAAGTTAGAAAACTGTATGGAGAATTTAAGGGCATAGTGATTACAGGACTTTCCAAAAAAGGAATGGAATAACTTAATAACCATGCTATCACTTCCTTCTTATAACAGTATACTTCTTATTTATAATGTATGTATGTCTGCTAAGGAGACAAACATCTGCATTATGCTTTCGGTGAACCGTAACTGTATGTAATGCTGCGAGTATTACTGGGGTAGCCAGCTATGCAGAATGACCATCAATGTAGAATTTTTAGGTTGGGTTGGTTTTGGAGGTTTTTCAAAACACCTTTATTTGCAATTGCAATGCACTGCTGAACCTTCTTCCAACACAGCGCTTATACCATTACAAAGAAGGACAAAAGGAAGCAGCCTCTATTTCCTAAAGGTCCTATTTATGAGTTGTCAGCTTGCAGAAAGCTAGGATCATTTATCTTTCTTGAGAATGCAATGGGTGAAATGTAGTGTATCAAACCTAAAACAGATTTTCCCTGGAATCAGTAAGCAGGAACATTGAAGTACATGATAAAGTGCTATATAATGCACATGTATTTAGAAATAAATCCCAAAGGCAGCAAACAAAATTACCCTAATACATCAATCAACAGAGGGAAGCAGGTAATGAAAGAGTAATATCTGCTCTTTAAATATTAAGCTGTTGCCTCTACCTGTTACTTCCATATTCTTTCTAATTCCACCTGTACTTTCAGCTTGTTAGCTAAATGGAGATAAAATTCCTTCTGCCTTTAGAAGATACTTTAATACCTGCTTTCAATCCCAGTAATCACCCTTCTATTCCTGTTGCACCCTTTTTTGACCCTCTGTGAGGGGCTAATGATACAGCAAGCATTTTTTGTATCAGATTATTTTTCCAGCACTAGGAGCATTTACCATAAGAAGTTCTTGTCAGTCTTTTTGCAAAAACGAAAAAAAGGAAATTCTTGCACTGCCACAGGCATTTTTGAGAGCAATGCTACTTTTTTACTTTTCCTGACACTTTTTTGCTAGAGACTATGTTAAGGAAAAAATGGGCTTGGAATGCTGGTTTGAATGTTGTTGGTTTTTTTTTCCTTTCTCAGGCAAAAAGTAATCTATGAGCTTAGTGAATGACATTTTTAAGTTGATGACATTAAAGGTTTATTTATATGCACATTTATTTCACACATTTCTCAGATCTTCATTTCCATGAGGACAATAAGACGATACAGTATTCCTTCAATTTATGTGAGAACTGGAAAAAATATGAACTCATTAAACAGAACCTTTGACAATATTTACACCTTTTTTTTTTCTAGAATTGAAATAAAAGCCACATACTAAGAAAAAGAACTAAATGGAGCATAAAGGAAGTAATTTAAACTGCAGGTGTTTTCCACTATTTGACAGTGCAACTTATATTTGAATGTCATGAAGATAATGGTATGATCTTTAGCTATACCCAACTGTTTATACCTGTCTTTCCTCATGCAAAAATTCAATTGATCTTATTAAGAGTTCCCCAATACATTATTCTTGTTCTAATAAAAAAAATCCTATGACAAAATGCCATATGTTCTGTACAGTATGATGCTCTAGGAAATAAAAAGGGAGGATATATATTTTCCAAGGTTACACAACCTTATTTTAGATAATATCAACAACTAAATCTCCTTGACATGCAGTCTGAAGTCTTATTAAGAAATGCTAATCAGTCTATGAATTTCAGAGCACCAGTTGTTGAAGTCAGTCCTGGTTTCTTCTTGCAAGTCTGCAATGAAATATTTATGCGTCTGATAGATAACAGACCTCAGCTGCCAAGATCAACTGAGATGGGTGAGGTCAAGATGAAGAATACGTAAGCATGCAGTAACTGTACTCATTTTAGATTGCTACATTCAAACGTATTTGGGGGTATAAATATGGCCTCCTGAATTCAAGTATCACAGACGAAAGGGGAGAAAACCATCCTGAAAAAAATCTGCTGTAACCAGAGGTTTGTTTCACAGTTTAAAGTAACTACTTTTGTACTTGTAGTTAGCCAAAATGCCATTTCTACCATGTCTTCTAATGATGAATAACACCCTAGCACTGGACACTGGAATTTCTGCATGACACCTACTCTTTATGAAAGCTGTCTTCCATCTCCTCACCATGAGCCCATCCCTTTATCAAAAACATCAAAGGACAGCAAATCAAACAAAACCTTGAAACTATTTTCACTGGCTTGCTGTACTCTTTGTGGTACCCACTGATAACCTTCTAGACTGGAGATTTGGATAATCTTTTGAAAACATTTAGCAACAAGGCTAAGAAGACTACAGGATGCAAAATCTCCAAGTAAATAAACAAAATAAAAGATAAAAAAATTAAACCAACCCAAAATATTTCCAGAGAAAACACAGATCCAAAGCAGGGCACAATAAAAAACAAAACAAAACAAAAAAAAAAAACACCTCCTCACATCTGTTATATATGTCAACATCAGTCAGCATTTATAGGAAAAAGACCTCTGTAAAATGTGACACAGTATTTATTTAGCTATATTAAACCAACTCACATTCAATAAAATGGGAATTGTTGTGTACTGAATCTCAAATGGAACCTCAAATAGGATCAAATAGCTTAGAACAGATGAAGCTAAAAACCTGTCTCATTTACATAACAAGCACCAAAACACCTTGCAGATGCTTAAGAGTCCAACTAAACCAAGAGTACAGAGAGGCAAGGGGACAAAAACCATCAGCTGAAACGGGCAACCGTGTGATACACTCAAAAATTGGGCTGGATCCACATGGCACATGATATGTCATCACAGAGAACAATTAACATCTGGGTCAAATGCTTTAGTAGCGAGCCAAACTCTCAAAGGGCTCTGTGAGGCTAATCTGCTTAGATCCTCTCAACAGTCAGCAAGGGAGAACAGTATGAAAATTTACACGTGGTTGTGAAGGGAGTTTGAAATTAGACACTGTTAGTTATCTCCACTTACTACAAAAAGCACCAGGGAAATTAAACATAAGTTAAAGTGAAGTTTTACAAATAGGTCCTGCCAGGTACATGCTATACAGGATCACAAACAACAAATGTCCAGTGCTAGGACATGAATCCATTTGCAATAAGAATAAAAATGATATATAAGTAATTTATTAGAATTAAAACAAAACATTCTCAAGAGTTAGCTGAAGTTTCTCTTCCTTTAGCTCCAGGATCAAAGACTTGCTCAGTATAAAAACAGATGTAATCTTCAGTATACAAATAAGAAATGTTGGGAAGCCATGCAAAATATGGTAACTTCTGCTTGGTAGTTGTAAGACGGCTCTCAGGGAATCAGACTGTTCATGCCAATCGTTTGAAACAGGGCCAGATTCACCAAGGAAAGGCAATAAAGGAAAAGTAGCTAGGGAAATACTTTACTGCCCAAAAGCCTACAACAAATGAAAAGCATGAATATTGCTTTAGCATGGAAAAGCCATCAGGTTTAGTGATCTTAAATGTCAAGGAAGGAAAATGGACACAGCTGACCAACACTGAAGACACAGCAAGCAGACTCTCAAATGGGCTTGTGCATTAATACAAGCTTTTGTTATCTTAAAAAGGGGACCCTCCTGGATTCTCAGAGAAAGAATTAAGCCAATTTGCCACTAGCGCAAATCAAAGCAAGTGCCAGATTACTGCAGCTACCAAACAGGAACATCTCTACTCATCCCCTTCACAAGCCTTCCTTTTTAAAGGAATCACAAAATCAGCTGGGTTGGAAAAGACCTTTAAAAATCATCAGTTCCAAACATTACCCCAGGACTGCCAAGACCATCACTAAACCATGTCACTTAGGCCTCATCTACACCGCTTTTGAACACCTCCAGGGATGATGATTCCACCACTTCCCTAGGCAATCCTCTTAAAATAGCTGATCATCCTTTTACCGAAGAAGGTTTTCCTAATATCCAGTCTAAACCTCCCCTGACAAAGCTTGATGCCATTACCTCTTGTCCTATCACTTGTTACGTGGGAGAAGAGACTGACCCTCACCTCACTACAACCTCCTTTCAGGTATTTGTAGAGAGCAATAAGGTCTTCCCTGAGCCTTCTCTTCCTTGGGCTAAAAAATCCTAGTTCCTTCAGCCGTTTTTGTAAGACTTACTCTCCAGACCCTTCACCAGCTTTGTTGTCCTTTTCTGAACCAACTCCAGCATCTCAATTTCTTTCTTGCAGTGAGGGACCCAGAACTGAACACAGTATTTTAGGTGTGGCCTCACAAGTGCCAAGTACAGGGGGATAAGGAAGGGATAAGAAGGAATGGCATCCAAGATCAATAAGAAATTCAGCAGGTAATTTCTTTGCTCGCTAAAGAGGAAATCAGAAACAGCACAATAAAACCAAACAGCCCACAGGTTCTCAACAACATCTGGTGCAGAAAGCTTCATCTCAGAAGCCATAAAAGGTTTATTTCGCCATCCTTTTATATAGGAACATGATATAAGCTTTCTGTCTTTGTAGCCTCCTCTTAGCATTCATTCCATCTACCTAATTTTTCTACTCTTGCTAAACAAAAGGAGTGCTTTTAAAACACAGTCCTGCAACCATCACTTCTACAAACCAGATATATGGCTGCAAACTGGGTTTCTATTATTAATCATGACTGACATGCCTGTGATTAGCAGAGAAACTTGCAATCATCCCAGCTAGTTGCGTACCTGTTGAATTGTTCTCAGCTGCAGAGATGTCTTAGTAGAAAGGACCCTATTAGACAGGATCTGTGAAACAGCAGCAGTGTCTGCAGCTATCACACTAAGATATACAAAGCATCATTAATTATAATCAAAGTGCAAGTCCCTGAGCTCATCACTTCCACTATGTACAAATAGATTTTCTGTTACCATGAACACCTTCTATTAGCTTATGTCATCTCCTGCAGCACCTCATGTGCAAATGTTATAAGAGCACTTCATATGTTGACAGTTCAAGTTAACAAGCGTAGAGAAAATAACATGACAAGCATGTGGAAATGACACAAGTATTCCCCTTGTGAGCTGAGGCCCCAATAAATCTTGGCAGCTTTCATCTAAAAAAGTAAATGATGAAAACTGCCAAATTAAGAAAAGTGCCTCCCCACCACCACCAAAAAAGAATAATCAACAAAGTAATTATGAAGAAATGTAGGTTTGAAGTGAATAACTGTAGTGGGAGATGAGCAATCGCATCTGCTTTGTAAAAAGTAGCTGTACAAAAAAAAAGTTGATTAACAGGTATATTTTTAGTTTTTCTCATGTATTACTGCTTTTCCAGGCTTTTACATGTGTGAAAATTAGACACCTTACATTCTGCATGTGTCAGCTGAAGGTACATAAAAACAGGGAGATGAGAAATCAGGAGTTGCTAAAAAAAACTACATTTGCAATTGTGATTGACTAAAGACCCAGGGAGGCAAGGTTTATTATCAGAAATAAAAGCTTTTACTCTACCAATTCTATAGCTAGAATAAACAGACGTGTTCCCTGGACACAAACACTTATCCCAGGATAATTACTTATTCCCAAAGGAATGGGCCCTGAAAAGGATTTATGTGCCAAAAGCTTTTTGATTTTTTTTCTTCTATTTCAATTAGACTAATAAAATATATTACCTGTACTGCTCACATCTTTGCGCACTGTGGTGCAGCACATCTTTTGACAAAACCAAATATCTCTTCATGTGTGTGGAATTCAATGCAGTGGATGATAGATGAATTAACAGATGAAGAACATTCACTTAAAAGATGACAGACAGGCAAGTGATTGTGATCAGCAGCCCTTCCAGTGAATATACATGAACATCTCAGACAAATAAAAAACATTAAGAAGAATAGATCAACTGCAATAAAGAAAATCCAAAGTCAATTATTTCCCTTAACACACTGGAATAACTTCATATGTCATCCCACTAAGAGACAATAGGACTCCGACTGCAGTGAATACAACTGATAACACAAGATACCTGCATGCCTGCACTTTATTCTCTTTATTGCATAAAAAGTTGCATCAGCTTTACAGGAAACAGCACAGTGGAAAATTGTCAACTATGCACCAATTTAGAAAGAGCTACTCTCTTCACTGAGCAAAATGCATTTTGAGAGATATTCACACCATTTGCACGCGTAATGTCAAGATACTTTGCAGCAAAGAATTCATCTTCTTGGGAGGTGCAGTGTATTTTACCTACAGAATCATGGTATTCACTGCTATTCTAGCTATCAAGTGTACATACAACAGTAAGACATGAATGAGGCGCCTATTTTTGATATTTTTTTCCTGTTGAAACCTGGGCCCACATACATACCAGTAATTTACCTGATAGCACCTCTTGCATATGCACAAGCAAATGCTATGTTCACTATTCTGTGATCGCACCATCTCTGAAGTTTCAACATTGGTATTTGTCTTCTGCTTGGACACAGCACCATCTCTTACCTTAGTAAACACAAGTACAGGAAACAACAAAGTACCTTTTGTTTTGGTCTAGAAATACTGTCAGTAAAAATAATTTCCAACAGTTTGTCTAAGAAAAAAAAAAACAAGCTAAAGTAGACAGGACCATAGGCAGTAACACATAACAATTTGTTCTTCTATTCTCAGATGTATATCCTTTTAATTTATACTCAGAAATATCATTTCATACATAATCCTATTCAAGCTCATCTTCATTGTGAAGCCACCTACAAGAGTCAAAACTTTTATGAATTGAGTCTTCCCTATATTATTATCATTTGTACTTCAAAGCGTGACCATTCCCTGCAAATACCTATTAGAACATGGCTTTTGTAGCACTAGAGAGCAAAGCCTGTGTGTAGCAACACTGTATCAAACAGTGGAACAGCGGTTTGAAATTAAACCCTATTTCATGTTATGATCTGCTAATCCTTTCTGCTCACCCTGAATATGAAAATAACTTGCAGTGCAGCTATAGAAAAATGTTGCTTGAAGCTGCATCTCTCTACCTTTGAAATATGTGCTATAAAGAAAAACAGAAATTTCCTTTATTTGCCAAACAATTCCTAGCTTGAACAAAGCTCTCAACAGAATCGTCAGTGTTTGTCCTATATTTGGTAAACAAATACTGTTTGCCATCACAACACAGAGATGGAATAATGAGTAATGAGTTTGCTCACGAACTATTAAAATATGCAGTAATGATTAAAGCATCTGACCATGAAGAAGTTTTTACTTAATCGTAGGAACATTGGCTTTCCTTTCCTCACAACAATCACCAGGCTCACGAACAATGTAGTTTTGGCAGCTTCATGCACTAGCTCCAGAAAGAAGAGCTCCATTAAACAAGCTGAAATGTGCATTACAAGGACAACAGCAGATCCTAAAACCTTTTATCAGACACCCGGCTGCATGGAATATTTTTTAAATAATACTGAACAACAACAGATATCTTTGAACTTCTCTAGTTAACAGACCTTACAGACCTCCTACAATGTGGCAATAAACATGCCTCAAGAAATCAGTGTATCACTTCATACCATTTAATAATGCCACAGTTGCCTTTGTTATGCAGACTGTATAGAAAGGTGAATGCTACCCAAGAGCAAACCCATGCATTAATATTGCCTTTCTTTATTGTGCTAGTAAGCATAGCATTTCTGCTTTGCTTCTCTTCTCTTCCACCTGTAGGTCTTTCCAGCAGGCAGCTAAGTCCACTTAAAGCATCAAGTTCAGAATAGTTTGGCATCCAGTTTCTCAACTCACATTATTAAAACAAGAACTGCTGTGATTCATGAACCATGGTTGAATGACTGGCTATTCCTTTCACTTAAGTTCATGATTTTTATTCATGTATCTGTATCTCTTTGAATTAAAAACCCCACAAAGACACTAACATGCTGAGATTCAATGTCACATCTTATCAGTTCCTAACGTAGGCGATGAAGAATCTGACATACGCAAACCTTCATCCTAAATCTGTCTGTTCTGAAAATTTCACTTGCACAAATGAGCTTTGTAGATTGCTACTCACTTCTCAATGGATTATTTTATTCCTGATGTTGCATCTCAGCACAGAAAAGGAGATTAGACTTTACCATTATTTTCTTACTTTACAAATACCAAGTTAAAAAAAGAAATATATTCATATTTATGAATTTACACATTCATAAGAACTCAGGGAAACGCTGCTTCACGTACATGCGCAAGATCCAATTATCTCCCATCATTAAACTGCATTGTTTTGAGGAATTAAATTTACTTCTGCTTCCCTTCTGCTCCTAGAAACCTGAAAAGCAGTATGAAGAGTTTGACAGCTTGTCTCTGAAATTGAGATAGTTATCAGTCATTGCTGAGATCTTTTTTTGTTTGAAAGACATACAAATTTTCCCACTATTACCAAATCATAGAAAATAATCCTCTTTTTTTAACCTCTTCATTCAATAGCAAACTTTAGAAGTGATTCAGTGTAGAAGCAAGTTAACCTACAAATTACTTCATAGTTCTCTGCAAACTAAATTACATTAAGCTACATCAAATACACACCCTTAAGATGTGCCTGGGAGAAAGCAGCACATGAAGTCCAGTCATGACTCTGTCTTAATTTCCTTCATTAATTTTTCTTTCCAAGTAATCTTTAACGATTGCATGCATATTTCCTCTGTCAAAGCAACGAGGAATACAAAGAACAGTATTTCAAGCTATAGGGAAAGCAAAAGTTTCTTCCAAGTTACTTACTGTCTGGCATGAGGAGGTGAGGAGGGTTGAGAGGAGGAAACTGTCCTGACTGCTTATCTCTGGCGATCAGTTTAATAGCGTATGTGTGAACAAGGCATATTAATCAGGCATTTAAGAAAACTTTTGCATCAC
Source organism: Forpus xanthops (assembly GCA_032466535.1). NCBI lineage: Eukaryota > Metazoa > Chordata > Aves > Psittaciformes > Psittacidae > Forpus > Forpus xanthops. The sequence goes on along the minus strand of JASSUY010030605.1, from coordinate 17,614 downwards.
CAGCAGCAGCCAGTCTCTAATCTCCAGAGTAAGGCTGTAGTTTGACCTATGTTAACAACCATTCCAAAAAAGATCATTTTTCTGCTTGCCACTCTCAACTAGCAATTCAACTATCTCCCTACAATTCATCGCATCACCCCCACAGTGCGATGCCATGATTACAGTGAACCAAAACAAGGCAAATTGATCCAGCTGCTGCTTCACTGTTTTTGACCATGGCACTTCCTGACCACGGTTAAAACAGTAGAAGTATAGTCTGAATAAACAGTTCATACTACATCTTTTGATGATACATTTAGAAACATTAACATATTAGAAACAGAGTCATTTCAGAAGCTTTCTTTTCTATCTGAAGGTATATGCTCTCCTGTATATAATCTATCCACAAAACACTTTGTGGTGTGTATTGGTTGGGTTTTTTCTTCCCACTTGGTCTCGATGTACTTAATACACCTCCAGTTTTGATCTGAAACTTCATAAATTCATTTTAATGTATCATAATTTCATTTTTAGGTACTGTCCTGATGAATGCCAAATCATTTAAGGAAATAATTCATCACATAAGCCTTACTCATGGAATAGAAGAAAAAAAAAATATGTATTTCCCATATTATACACCTGCAAAATAAGGAACACAATGGTGAGGTCTAAGCAACAACTGTGAAAACAATTGTACCTGGTCTACCATGTGCAAGGAGAAAAATACAGAAAAAGAAATATTGTGGTTTATTGCAAAAAGAGCACATAATTGTCACATCAGAAAGGAGAATATGCATGTTGTACAGTATCTTGCATAAAGACTTGAATTAACAAATTAGGGAAGATGTCACTGAGGGTGACACCAGTCAGAGCTAACGTGAATAGAAGTAATAGACATAAATCTCTGTGACTCAAGATGCAAAAATATTCCTTTTCTTTGTTTCCCCTTTTTACAGACTCAAAGAATGTAAAGTCTTTCAAAAGCAAAGGTGCAGCTTTGATTACGAGATCAAACTGCTTTCCATGTCACATCTGTCCTAAACGAGTATAGAGAAAAATGGCAAATTCTTACTCTCATCTGGAGAAAAACTCCATTAAAATGTGTCTCATGAAAATATGAAGAGACTTATACTACTGTGCATACTGCCACAAGTACAGCAGGAAAACTGCATTACTTCCCTCTTTTAGCTAAAACATCTGACAGATTGTTGCCAACAATGCATATTTTACAGGCTGTATTATTTATTTCTGAACAATGTCCCTTAGAGGGAATATTCTTGGATTACAACATTTAATGTAACAGAAAGGTAACAACTTTTTCTTGGCAACTAGTTTTGTAAGCTCTTGATCTGCTCAGTTCCTAGTCTCTCCTTCAAGTCTTGTCTGATTTACAAAAATACAAAATGCCTCCCCCACTTTCCAGCTTCTTCCATTGACCTACCTCCCATTCTCCTAACTTTCAGAGCTCCACTAGCTCTGGATTTCCTCTAAACATCTTTCCTTGTCAATGCTTCATTCCTTCATTTTCCACATTACCTGCTGTGAACTCCACCCCACACTTCATACAGTTTTATTACCTTAAACCCTACCTCATTATCGTCAGCACTTCATAATCGTCCCCATTTTCTAATGCGAATAAAGCCCATCCTCCAGAAAGTCCTACCCTTTCTTTATCCTCCACACTCCCCCTCTAGATCTGGTCCTCACTTCCCCCATTCCCTTCACTCCAGTAAGGAGCCAGATTCTGATAGTTAGCAAATTTATAAAGACAAAAGTCTGCCAGAGTAGCAGTCTGCCAAGTCTGCAGAATTATAAAGACAATTTCATTTAACTAAGTTTTCCCTCCTACTATTTACTCATTTTACTTTGCATGACAAGTTTCACAATGCTTAATTTGGGATAGTATCTTCAAAATATATTCCAAACACTTCAAATCTGATCATTTCAGGTTAGAGTAACTAAATCAAAACTGGCGGGTTTTACTTTCATCAGCTACAATGTGTCAAAAAAACATGACAAGGAGACTTCTCATGCAAATGCAAACTTCTGATTTTTGGAGCAGTCAAAACTAACCTCATTTCATTTGATATATTCCAAAAAGTTGTCTAGTGAACAAACTGTAAGAGCCATTTTTAAGAGACAACGTTGAGTTCTGCCACAGTGCTGCTTGTTTTACAAGGCCAGACATAATAATATATAGGGAAGTAACTTAAAGCATACATACGAATTAAAAATAAAGTAAGAAAGACAAATTGAAGTCCTTCTGTGCATCTAAGATAGCTGTCTTAGCAACAGAAATACTTTAATCAATCCATTAGCCTTGGATTGATTAAAACTCCCCATCTTATTGCAGGTGTTCCAAATCCTGAGGCAGACTATTACTGAACTTTTTAACTCCCCTTCCCAGGTTTCCCTTGGTACCAAATACTGTACTTTCTAAGTGTCCTCCAACCAATTGCTCCAACTGTTACCAACTACTACATCTCCAGTACCTGTTCCTCTGACTGCTGACCAGCTCCAAATTGTATCAGCTATCCAGACTGTAACTGTAAGTCTTAGAAAATAATCTAATAGGAAATTTTCAAAATCAAGACAGTTTTCGAAACTCAAAAATGCAAAATGTTTATCAAAAAATTCAAACACAAAAATACACATTCCTATCCTGAAATTAAAGTGTATTAATTTCAGAAAGATTTGTGCTGCTTGGGGGGCTCTGTGTGGTTTATTTTGTTTTTTGGTTTTGGTTTTTTTTTTTTTTTTTTTTTTTTATAAAAGCATCTGTTCAATGCATTATGAAAATATGAAAAAAAAATATCTTAAGCTATTCACCAGATCTGTGTTATTTCAATGAATTTTATTAGTTTTACTGAATGAAAGCTACGAATACAGAAAATTATCTCTGAGGCAACAAAATGTGTTTCAACATCTCATTCCCTTCCTGGATTATATATTTTAGCTTATTCCCCCATTAAAAGGTGAATTAACCTACATAAGCATTCCCAAAGCTAATTTCCATACATCAATGTGTAATATAGCACACAAAATGCGATCCTGAGTCTTTAATGGGCTAGCATGCACTTGACTCTAAACCAGAAAACACTCTTGTTCTAAACAGCAAGCTTTTGGGGTCTGCAGCTAGTTTTCCAACCACTGTCACATCTTTTACCCAGCATTGCCTACAGCTACACATTGGCAAGACAAGAAGGACTGTAAATATAATGACCAAACAAGTGACCCAACAGTATTTCATTTCTCACCCCATTACCTTCTTTACATCAAAGGGATCAAAGGCCTGGAAGAAGCATCCTACACTGAATTGCTATAGCCTGGGGGGTGAAGCAATACCATATTTATCTGAGTTTATTCCCACATAAGCAAAATAATACAAATAGGCAGCTATGGAAAAACACCACAGAACTCTCACCACAAGATTGTTTTTGGACAGACTATTTGAGGGACCTACACAGCAGGAAATGATGTGCACAAAAAAAAAAAAAAAAGACAGGAGCTAAATTGGTCACTCTGAACAAGACCTGGGCAATTTTCAATTTTTATTTTCACAAAAAACAGGTGAATGCAAACTACCTGTACATCATCTGACCCAGTGATGAAAAGCCCAATATATTGTTTAATTTGTGTTCACTAGCTGTAAATTTCAACTTCAGGCCTCCATTAACTGTTTTCCTTAGAGAAATCACCTGATTTCTTTTTTCCTATTATACATATTATTTTCATATGCCAACCTGAGAAGACGTACCACAGCTGCAAAAATACTGCAAGTCCTAAGGGCATTTCCCAAGATAAAAGACATTACCATAATCTTACAGTGCACATAAGGATTTATATTAAAATCATATACCTTTTAATTTTTTTCTTCAGAAGTATTTTCTGTTGCCAATATTGTATAGAAAGATTTTTCCACTTAAGAATATTACTCTCTTACTTAAAATCCCTCTTACTCAAATTTCAAGTGTAGTTATTGTCTCCATGAATGATAACTCATGGGTTTCCCTGATCTGTGTGACCATGTTTTGAGCAGAGCTGTTGGACCGGTCCCCAGCACAGTCTTTCAACCACGGTGCTTCTGTTCCTCTCCTACTAATTAACATATTGTGACACTCAGTAAGGAGTACTGACTAGGTTTGTCGTAGGATTGCTTAATCCTTGGTAAATCCTGACACCTCTCACATCTCCACATGACAGGCACTGAGCAGAAAGTAAAGCTTTTGGCCACAAATAAGCTGTTTCTTTGGAGAAGACATGTATGTTAGGACATGCAGAGGTTTTTGTAGCCCACGTGCACTTTTACCCTTTCAATTCTTTTCCCCATCCCACTCTAAGGAGTAAGCGAGCAGCTGTGTGGTAATAAACTGCCCACTGGGGTTAACTCACAGAACTAAAAGAACTAATTTTGTTCTATTTCCACTATGTCACCAACACATCTATCCACTACCATGATTATTCTGGGATTAAAAATGGCTAATGACTCTACCTTCAACCTGTACAAACATAACTCTATTAAATCAGAATAACTGCACCAGTACGAGAATAATAGTTTACCCTGTTTTGGTCTGTAATAATTATGGCATAGACCATTTTAGCATAAGAATTAAGTCACATTTAAATTAATATCTGTTAGTTACTTGATCTCAAGAATTAATTCAAATTGTCCAACAACTGCAATCAGATCTTCACAAGCTCTTAATATGTTCAAAGATGTATATTACACTACAGACATTAATTTCCCACAGGGTATTTAGCTGAAAATCTTTCAGTTGACTTGACCTAAAAATCACAGACAAAATGCTTAAATCCCAATTTGCTGTTTCCATTTTTTTTATGCTAATGGTATGCTAAAGGCATTTTCTCCATGCTAAATTAAGAATATAAGACCTAAATTACTACTTACCTACAATCAGTTTATTCCTATTTAGATAGCACTGTTTCAGCCTTATACTATCAAAATAGTCCTGACAGATCACATTTTAAATGCTTCCATAGTTTCTTTCCACCAAGGAGCAAAACGCCAAACTCATTGCAAAAGGGAAAATTTTGTTAGGTTAGTACAAAGCTAGTAATAAATGAATGCTGTCAAGTCCACTTCACATGAAGGGTGAACCACTGTCTTACAGGATTTGCTTGAATAGCTCAATAAGAATTGATGTTCTTAAATATTCTCCCTAGAGAAGCCCAACATAGCACAGAGAAATGTGAATTAAGCAGAAACCCCATAATTCAGTAACAGAACAAAATGCAACATGTATTTTAACTATGAAAAAACTTTTGTGAACATCACAAACACCAGAAGTAATAAATGTATAGCAAGTAAACAGGTTGTAGTTATTCAAAGAAAACATAACCTTGTTATTTTTATAGAAGGTATTTTGCTTACCTGGCTCATATTTTTGTAACAGTTTTGGTATATCAGAGAAAGGCTGCCTCATTAAGGGACTTTTTTGAACCTGAATTGAAACCCAGTTCACTCAAACCCTCTCTGTAACATTTGATTCACTGCCTTCATTCACTTCACCTCATGCTGTCAAGACGGCATGCTTTACTGCTGTTAAGGCATTAATGCTTAAAGCAACTCCAATGTGTAGATGAAGATGTAACCCACAGGGGTTTCTCAAAGCTCCACAGATCACATTTACAGGTCACAGAAACAACCACCTTCAATTCTACTTTAAAGTCTACTGGTCACCCATTGTAACTTCTAAACCATTTAACTCCTGTATTTTCAAACGCATCTTCCACCTAATGTGTTGGCCACAAATGGCATAAAAATCTCAGCTTCCAAGTGGTCTCAGTGTAGACTGTCAGAAAGTAGGAAATAGAAGCTCAAGGAGAATAGAGCAGAAGAAAATGTTACAGGAATCTGAAGCAAACGTGAAAATCACTTCAACGCTCCCTAGACTAGCAGTCCAGCTAGCTTTATCCATGCTTATTGCTTATTCAGACACCAGCAAAATATCATAGTTTTCAGAATAGAAAAAAAGGAACATAAAAAAAACATCTCAGCCCTTATTCATGTACCTTCAAGTTCATATGGACCAGGATCCTCCTGTTTCTCTCATGATGTACTGACTAGGTTAGAATTGGTGCTTGATAATAAAACTATGCAGGAAATATTAAAAACAGTCATTTGTGAAAAGCACTGATTACACTTTCATGTGTTGCAGATTTGGATACTGCTTCGTGACATAAAATATCACACACTAAATCTATTCAAATAGATTGGAATACAGTGGTTTGGGTAATTGCTCCATTGTTGCAAGTATGATTTCTGAACTACACTAGAAATCCAACTATTAATTACTAAGTCACCCCAAATCATCTAGGTAACAAAAATGAGGTACAGGTACTCACAAAGAATATCAAAGACACCAAAAATTGAGACACCAGTTGCTAATGAGATAATTATCACAGAGAGACGTTCCAAGCATGGGCCATAACACATTTCCATTAAAGTGACTTACACTTTTTGTCTTTCTGTTTCCTCCAGAGATACACTAGGAATCTCAAGTACTTGTAGTTAGTATCTCTTTTGCTAACATCTCACTCTCTGTCAGTTATTTACCTTCATTATGTCTTCCCAAATTTTCAGCTGTCCCTCTCCACACTAAAATAATCAATTATTAATATTGAAAATTTAATGTTCTACTGACATTCAACCCCTCCCATTATCAAGTTAAACCCTGCAAATAGACCATTAAATATTACCCTGTATTCCAACACTGGGATTTGCTTATTCTTTTCTGAATTTATGTTGTAAATATTCTTACCGAGATGTTAGGTACTCAGAGCATCCCCACGTAATTAGAACACTACAAACCTGAGGAAAAGGGGATTCTGCGTAAGTGCCAGCATTGGAGGGATAAGCAAAAGATCCTCAGTAATACAGTACTGGCACACACCTTAAAAAATTATCTTGCTCGGTATTGTATTGTTACTTGTAGCGAAGTCAAAAAAAAAGAAAATTGAGACAGGAAATGAAGAAAGTTTTGTGCTACCTGCACTTACTCTACTGCATGATAGGCAGCGTGGGAGAATATATGAATGCAACTATTTGACAGTTTGACAAGTGGACAATGAAGACTTGTATCACTGTTAAAGCTGAAGGAAAAAAGCTGAGATGACCTTAGGCCATGAAAGTCCTTTAACTGGCAACAAGCAGTTTTATCTAATACATTGGAACCACGGGAAAGATACAAAGAAAGAACTCAGTCACAGAGCAACAATCTGGAAAAATCAGTTCTGCAGCTCTAATTGGACTGACACAAGTAGGCAAGGCTGCCCTGCTCTAGGCAAAAGGAGAAGACGATGCAGCACTGAGAGCAAGCATAAAAAATTTTACTAGGAAGGATGAAAACTTGCAGCTGAATATAAAAATTGACAAACAAGCAACATGTAGAAAAGATTCAAGTATGAGAAAATGAAGAAAAACCTGTGTTTGAGAGAACACCCAGGGAAATGTAGTTCCTGCAGAACAGAAACGACAGTGATAGTGATCACCCGCTGAGACAAGAAAAGGTGAAAAATTAGGGTTTAGTAATATAGCACATTTGCTGATAGCCAGATGTGCGTAAGGGAGCTGTCAAAAAGTCACACAATTTTGGGGTTTGGGGCTTTTTCTAAATAATCAGAGGTAGAAAGGCAGGTCTTTGAAAGCCAAACATAAGCGGGCAGTCTCGCCCTACCACATATACGCCATCATGTTTCTCCACAGCACAGTGCAGCTCATGTCTTGAAACTGGGCAGTGTGGTCTAGAAGCTCCAACAAGCCTCTGAAGCTGTTCTTTTAACTTGTAATAACATACAGCTACTTTCACTCACATCATCCTTTATGACTATCTGGTTTTAATGCTAATTTGCTGGCATTTCAAAATTTCTATCCACAGCTTCAAATTAAAAAAAGCAATTATTATTATTTCTTTTATATTTCCTCTTTAGTCCTTGTAACGGTCATATTTAGGATTGTTATCTTTCCATATTAGCCTCTGCTGTGAGAAGTGATGGATAATTTTGTAGCTCTCACTTCAATTTACCTGCTATTCTAAGCACTGTAGCACATTAACTCTTTTTCCCTACTGCCCTGTCTCCTAATCCTTTAAAGAAATTACTTACAGTGATTTGAGGTCTGATCCTTCTGTTGTTGGGTTTTTTTTGTTTTTTTTTTTCCTATAGAGTTATTATAATTCTTTCTGCATTTCAACTTCCCAGATCTATTTTTCTTTTCATTGGTCTTGCAGTCCACATACTTCTGGCCACTCAGGTCTTTTACCATGCTGCTTTACATTTTGAATTTCTTCCTTTTTGCTTTTCTTACATCTTAGAAAAGAATCACCACCTAAATGGAGAACTGGTCTCCGGATCACAGCCTCTATCAATCTTATGAGATTAGATACCTAGCCTATATTATGTCTAAATTTTTGAAGTTGTAACTGATGACATCGCAGTTGGAACATTTGAATGACCAGAGTTTCTATGTATACAGAATATATATATATTCTATGAACCTCTTTAAACTGCATCACTATCAACCATGTTCATTTGAAAAGGATCTATTATACTGCATAGGCTAATCAACATTAAACTGCTCCAAAAACGTGTCCTGAATTGCAGTTTTCACCTTTTGTCTAATAGTAATACTATAAAGTCTAAAACCATTTTTAGTGAAATGGTGTCATCTTGTGGCAGGAATCAGTCACTGCAAGAACGGTGGATTTGAAACTATTCTAAGGAAAATCACATAGAATTAATAACTAAGTGATTAATCTCAACCATCTCTTTCAGTTCATTATTTACTTAACTACAAAATTGGCTCAATTTCAGTTATTTTGTAAGACTTTTTTTCTTTTGCTAAGTACCATTGCTCTTTTCCACATTATAGATTACATTCAGTATCTCACAAGTTGAATTAATGTCTCTCTTGCAGGAGGTGGTGCCTGTCTTCATAGGTTTGACACATACTCTCAGTTTTAAGATGATCGATCTATCTAAGCTTTTACCTATCACCTTCAAAAATGCCCTGCCAGTCATGCCAAGAATACTCTGATGGGCAAGTTGTTGAGCAGGAAGAAAAGTTTCTCAGCTCTCCTTTCCTGCTTCTCATCTCCTGTGAAAATCTAGCATTCCCTCAGTTCTTCTGACTCTTCACTCCTGCTAGCCCCTCAGAAGAAAGAACATGTACTGCCTGACAGCAAGAGAAAGAAAGTAAACAGGGTCATGAAGGACTTCTTCAGTTTGCGAGAAAAGTTTTCATGTTACAAAGCTACTTCAGTAAAACACAACATCTGGATGATGTCAGAAGACCAGCATCCACAGCTGCTGCCATTCACTCACTGCTTCAGAGCAGAAGTGAACAGCAATGCTGTCCATTGGCAGGGAAGCCTCAGCAATCCCTTGTGAATTTGCCATCCCTTAAATGCCTTTGGCTCATTTTCTTCCAAAATTGAAGAAAATTAACACAGGTAGCCACAGAGAGTGGCTAATGCTTTTCTAGACACACAATAAGCTTAAGATTTTTAATCATAGGGTTTTTTGTAACTCCAATTCTTTATCTAGTATTTATTCCTCATTAGGATCATTCACTTGCAATAATTTGCTACTGTAGCATTAAAGATTAATTGATGGTGTCAAGTATTTTGAAAGGGCCTTTTTCCTGTTCAGGTATATATTGTTAAAAACATTCCAAGCCTTCAATTTTAATTCCTTTTCCTTCCAGGGAACTCAGCTTATTCTTTTACATTTTTGTTCTTGGGGGGGGGGTGTTAGTGTGGGTTTTGTTTTCTTTTTACTTGTTATATCTCACTTTCTACTAAAGAAACACTCTCATGTAGCACTTTCTTAAAAAAACAAACAGTACTTTGCAACAGGAGCTTGTCAATTTGTGGATAAACCTGCTAATGGAAGGGGTGACAGGGAGAAAAAAGAAAAAAAGATCACATGGATTTCATACACAAAACATGAAGAATGGGAGACTCAAATACCCCGTGCACATTTTGCTTGCTTCTTGTTGTTACCATATTGTCACCTTCCTAGCCCCATCATTAATATAGGGCTAAATAGAATCAAGTGCTATGCCATCAGTCTAGCCTATTATTTAAATGAACACCGAGATCTGCATAATAGCTTGGGTCCAACAACCCAAATAAGTTTTATAGGCTTGAGCCAGGGTAAACCAGCTTTTTAGGACAGGAACTACATCTGCATAACGATCTGTATGCCCACATGAAACAGCATCTTTAAGTGTCATCATATTGTTTCTGGCTTTGAAAAATAAGATGTCATTCACTGATATTTGGATGCGAGCTTCCTGAAGAAACAGAGAGATAGGCTATAAATATATACTTAATAGAACAAAGGGGTTTTTCTACTATTTAGGAAAACTCTGCCCATGGATTTCTATGCTGTATCTCTGGATATAACAATCCAGTGTATAAAAAGAAAAGTTGTTTTTTTTTTTTTAAATTAAGGGTTTTGTTAAAATAAATTTTGAAGTACTGTTACTACTTCATCTGACAAATTGTCAACAATCTATAAACAAGAAAGGCAGATGTGTAAAATCCTATCCTTCCTAAAATTAATTTGCCTCTTACCCTTTCAGGCAGTACAACATTAATCAGTAAATACTGATAAATCTGCACAACCTGATATTGATAAGGGAATGATCCTGTTACTGAACTGTAGGTAATCCAGACTGCCCAAGTTACACAAAGTGAGTGCACAGGCAAGCGTTTCTGTAAAAGTAATCAAATAACTCCATTTTTATTGAGTGTTTTTATGGAGCACTGCTGCAGGACACTCTTACACTGGAAAATCTATTGTGCATTGGCTGTACATAGTAAGATCTTGTTTGGTACTAATGTAGTTTTCTTCTGCCATCCACAGCAGCATTTGTGAGCCCAGCCAAAAAGGAACATTGAGGTAATACATTCAGACACAGAAGCAAAATCTGCCCAGCTCAAAGATAAATTTCACATCCTCTTGAGAAACCCTTAAACTCCAGTTTCCTGCCACAGTTTCCATAAGGGGATTTCACATTAAATTGCATCTTTCTCTGGAGAACTTTTAAATGACCAACCAGAAACTAGTATGGGCAAATCTCACAGAGGAAGACACTTTAGTCTTCCTTAGTTTCTTGGGTAAGAGAGATTACATTTACTGATAGACAAAACAACATGCAGTTGTAAAAGTTGTCTAAGTTATGGTATGAGTTGTTGAGTTTTAGCATTAGCTTAATCCTACACTAGAAGAGCACATAACTGGAAATCTAAAATCATAGAATCATAAAATAGTTAAGGTTGGAATGGACCTGAAGATCATCTAGTTCCAGTTTGTACCAGTGTCACGTCTCTGAAAAATTGCAAAAATTCTCTCTTAGAAATGGCATTTATGTTCACATCAGAGTTTCTCAGGGATGTGTTTGGTCATGTATCATTGTAACAATGGCTATCAAATACACCTGGAAAGAAAAAGCCCCTTTATTTATGCAACTGTTTAGAAATTCTAGGCAAAGATAAAAGATTAAAGCTCTTTTTGCTTTCTGTGGAAAGTTTTCAGATTAAGAATACAAAATTAATCCTCTTTTTCAGCTAGCATGTTGAATAAAATATTTCAAACTAATTCTTAAGGTCCTTTCCAACCCTATTTTATGATTCTATGAATACTGGCCATAAAACTTGTTTTAGCGATTCTCGTAAGCTAAAGAGTGGATGCCACTGCTGTAGATGTTCAATCTTAGAATATTGTTTACCTAATGAGGGAGCACATGCATATGTATAAATGACATTGATCTTAAAATGTTTATTCTCACTGGCTATAGGAAATTACAAACTTGCTCATCAGGCAGTTCCTCCTGTTAGTGTTTCATTAGAAGAGCAAAATTGCTCAAAAGTAATCTTCTGCAGTTACCTAACCTCTCTTACTTTTCCAGTCCTTGGGACTCTCAAGGGTCTTCAGTAAAGATCCTTTCCTCGCCTTCTTACTTCTGGTCCAGAATGAAAGTATTAAAACTTGTCACCAATTCAAAAGGGACCACTCTGACTTTTCAAGTGAGCCTCCTTACAGACAACTTCCTTTCTATCCAGCTTCTCATCTCACTCATACCAGACCAGAGTCCATGAAATAACTAACATGGTAAGGCAATGTTGCCACAAAGTAGCCCACTGCATTTGACCTCAGTCATACCAAGTTTTGCTGCAGTTCCCTCTTCCAATACTTTTCGCTCAGGCAAATCAGCAAAGCATGCCAACAAGAATGTCTTCACAAAGCATGCAAACCTTTCCACAATGTCACACCCTAAGAAAAAATATTTTCAATATCTGAGCTCAAATCACATTTTGGAAGCCTGAGATAGTACGTGTTGGATCCCGGCACACACAGCTTTATTAGCATTTGTTGTTTGCAAAGTTGCAGCTTCTCAAAGTTACTCCAACCATAGAAAAAACAAATCACTATGCTGTTCATTTTTGAGAGACTATGAGAATAAAACTCACCATGCTGTTCATTTTTGAAGAGGATGAGCTTGTTCTCTGCTTCCATAGGCTGTTAAGCTCTTCTGTATTTCCAGGCTTCGGTTTTATGATCAGCCGACTGCCTCCAGCAGTACCTTCTGAAGAGGATCTCAGTCGCTTCTCAATAAATCTGCCTTCTCGGTATGGACTGAAGCTATTGGCAAGATCAACTACAAGAGAAGCAACCATCAACCATTAGAGAGCTACTCTCGACAGCTATTTTCTTAATGAAAACACTGCTTTTCTTGAACTGTTTACATTGAAAGGCAATCTCATAAGATGTTCTACAGAAATCAGACACTGCTCATCTAGACAGAAGTGTCACCTGGGTCACCAGTTTGCTGTTGAGCCCCCGTGACTAGCACACTCAGCACACTGCAGCCTAGTCCATGACTCCTCACAGAATCCAAAGAACCTTCGCTCCATCTTTTCCTTTCTTCCTCTGTTCTAGGACAATTCCAAACCATTGTCCAGTAAAATCCACCAGAGAAACTATCACTGGCCCATTTGTGCCAAAACCCAATCTGCTTTACCCTGAGTCCCAAGGCAAGTTCAGGTTTTGTAGGGCCAAGCCACAGCTTAGTTATCACTCTATAGACAAGGGCACACACTGGTCTCAGGTTCTGTTTGGCTTTCCTGGCTCAGCTGTGCTTCCTCATCCTTCAAACCCAGTCTCCAGGTGCAGGCTGAATAACAGTCCCCAACTCCAGCTAAACACATTAGAAAAGAGGAGAAAAATTATATTTTGAGGTGTTAGGGCAAATTTAGAGATGGGGAAAGAGAAAAGCCTAATAACACAATAAATGCAACATAGAATACCTTATCTTCTGTCTTTTGCAAGAGAATAGTTATTTTCTGTAAGGCTTCTCAAAAAAAATCTGTGCCACAAAAATGCAAAAAAGGATGACATAAATTATTTCTATAGTAAGAAATAGATCAAACCTGCTTATACATTAATGTCATGTTCACGATGCCATCTATAATGATATCAGCTGTGAGACCCCAGCTATGGAAGAGAAAGTATTTATTACCAAAGAAAACACATGGAAATATTTTGTATTCACATCTGGTTTTAAGTACTATTTTAACAAGAATAAATGTTCAAACTGGTTTGTTTGTAACAGATATAGCTATTTATAACCATATCTTACTGAATACCACATAAGTTTTTTTCCGTATTTGTATCATTTCATATGGCAGGATTGTGTATCTTTTTCCAGTGGTTCATTTGCTTGGCCAATTTCTAATTTTAAATATATTCTTCACCATACAAGTAAAAAAAACCAAATTACATTTTGAACAGCACTATAGAACCTTAAAATTAACCATGATTTTTATATAGCCTAGTGCTGGTTCTAGCGTTCCTGTGAACATAAATCCCGCTGTCACAGTTTCAACTCCAGTCAGCTGCTTTTCAGAAATGCAGATTAAATATACAACTGCTGATGTACGAGTTTCAAATGCACTGTGTATTTCTAAACATCAGTCTGAGCTGCCCACTTGCTGTTCTGCAGTATACTCTAATAACAGATTCAAAAGGATGAGCTCATTTACAGATGAGCCAATGTTGCAACCAAGTGCACAGGAACAGTAACATATATAAATGGAAATATTTTTTCTCTCAGTTGACTAAGGTCTGAGGGAGAGAGGTCCCTTCTAGTGAAAGTGAATTTAGTGGATTAGTTTTACTTTATATTGCTATTTATGTACAAGATATCTAACCAAGCCTTGCAGTGACAAATGATTCAAAAAGATTGCTTTTGATTGCTTACAATCTACATGCCTATATAAATGTCTAAGCAAAAAGATGGGTATGAATTCATATAATTTTACACTCAGTCATCTTCTAATACAAATGTAAATGCAGACATGTTCAGTCTCACGAATTTTGGCCTGCCAGATACAACCTCAGGGTTATGCATGAAAGCACCAGTCTTCAGGCTAGTTTGAGAAAATAAACTATCAGAGATAAGTGTCTTCTGACAGGTGTCCTTCACTCAAGGGCCTGGTGCCTTTACTCATCTGCAACTCACTAGAATGGAATTTCTACGCATAGCCTTTCCACTTAATCTTGTTAATATTTCCAAATATTTTTTCATAAGCTAAAGATCCAGTGTGAAATTTAGCTGGTAATTAATTCTCTCTGTTTCGCTGATTTCATAATGAGAACCTGCACAATGTTGTTTCAGATGGAAGCAGAAACAGGATCTTTCATACACTGCCACAGAAACAGCCAGTCCGAGCTACTCTGTATCATTCTGACCCTAGCTATTCTATGATTCTATGATGAGTTGAATAGAGCAAGCAACAAATTCCAAAACCCAGATCAATATATGATAAACTGTATTATTTTTCGTAACTGGACTAAAAGAGTTTTTTCCTCTGATGATCATTCATCTCAAACAATACAACCCTTTGGCTCAAGTCCAAAACAGGCATAACTCAAAAATATCCCATCTTCAGCCTTCATCGAGAGGCAAGGATCAATATTCTTTCTTAATAAATTTTCTACCACTGAAAAGCATAGCTATAAATAGCACTGACAGGTGTTTGCAAATTGTAAAACGTGAACTCAAATATCATAGGCTTTAATTCTTACAATTTTGGGAGGAGGACACAATTCATAACTTTTGAACTTTCTAACCAGCACTTCCAACTCTGCAAAAACACTTTTATGACCAAGCCATATTTACAGAAGAACTGAGAACAAAAAATATACACATACCCCAAACCGAATAACAAAAAGACCACATGACATACCTTTAGAACAGTTTGTTTCATAACGCTGTTGTGGTTTAAAGGACTGACGTTCAGAACACAGAACAATCTGAGACTCCACTACAGGAATTGTCTCTCCTGTGTTCTCGGATGGCATGCTTTCATCTCTGTCCCCACTTAATCCCTGTGCCTTTGAAGAAGGTATCACTGGTTCTTCTCTATGCTGCAACTCAAAGTTTTCTAAATGTGCGTTTGCAGAGTTAATTTCTCCTATGTGCCTGGCATCACTGATATGTAGTTCATTGGCTTGCAACAATACTTTTGTTTGATTAGCAGCTGAGGCTTTGAATAAGGTACTAGAGTCAACACTACACAAGCTTGCATGATTCACAGGAGATACACCAGTAGAATGCCCAGCACTTTCTACAAAACCCACTTCCCCTGCAGGAACAGCAACAGGATTAAGGATCTGAGAGGTAGAGACATTGCAGCCAAAATCTTCTGTAAGCAGCACCCCAGTCCCATTGCTGGCCAGAGCATCAACCTCCGAAACAGAATCCTCTGTCAGGGCAACAAAGTCAGAGGGGGTCTGGGCAGCTGTAAGGTCAGCTGAGAGCACTGGAGACTGTAAGGAGCTTCCCATGCACTCTGTCATCTCAGCTGAACATGAAGGAGAGGACTTGGTGATCACAGGTTCACTTTCCACATACGATTTAATTTCTAGCAAACACCTGGACTGCTGCACAGAGGAAACTGACTGACTCTCTGGTACTGGTTTAGAAAATCTGTAGTGCGATGAAAAAGATTTCGGGAGAAGTTTCCGTGTGGAATGTTTGACAGAGTATCGGCTCTGCTCCTCTGCAAAGCCTGAATCATCACCCTCATTCTTCCCAGAGCTTATGCAATTTATAAAGACATTCTTATTAGCTGAAGGCTCCTTTCCCTTTTCAAAATCGTCTGTCAAAGACCTTGTTATCTTCTTGCTGCGTGAGCTGCCAAAGCCAACTGAATGCCTTCCTCTGCTTTTAATGTGTTCCTCTAAGCTCAGTTTTTCAAAAGTGCTTAGAGAGGACTGGGCACCATTTGTGACATTAACATTTTGACTAGCAGAGTCAGGCTTCTGCTCGCTCCCTTTCTTGTTATGGAAGCTAATGGAAGGAGTGCGGAAGATACTCCGGCGCTTGCCTGTGCTCCCTGAGCTAGAGTTCGTGCTGGATGGGGAGGATGTGTGGGCACCAATGGCATTAGCAGAAGAAGGTGAGGAGGGAAGAGAGTCATGTCTCCGGCTAACACTTCTCCTGAATATTGGCAACCGAGATACTAGAGTTGATCGCCTGGATCCTGAGTCCCCCATCAGGGCACAAAGTGTCCGTGGCTCTTCAAAGCCAATAAATTAATCTAGGGAAAAAGGGAGAAAAAGTTATTCAGCCTCAAAGTCTGCCTGAACAAGTTTTAAGTCAGCCTAAATGCAACATCAACTTCATGTACAGCTGCAAGTTGTTGTGTAAGAGTTACTGAAGACTTCTAGAGTTTCAAAGTGATATTTAGTAGACAGATTGAAAACCCAGGAGCTGAGCAAAGATGTGGATGAAAAAATTCTGTATTACATATATATAGTATCATTTTATATACATGTATTATACAATGAAGATCACCATGGTTAAGAGTATAAAATCTACATACCAAAATATATACAAATGTCCTTTTATACAAGTTCTTAGGATAAGTTATCTTATAAAATGTAAGCTCTATTAGGAGACTTGATTTTCCATGATCTGAGTAGAACACCACATTACTTTGTGTTCCTGAATACTCACAATTTTACAAGAAAGGACTGAAATATTCTTCAGTGAACTTTCAGTTGAATTTTTAATTCCTTTATGTGCTCCCCCTAAAGGCTGCATGTATCACATTACAGCAAAAAAAGGGCTGGCATTGCAATCAAGCTAAAATATGCATCATGAAAAATTCTTCCTAATGAACTACAAGTATGAGGAATTTACTGTCAAAATATCGTGACATGTTTCTAGATATGAACTTGAATGTTTCATTTGAACACTCCTCTGAAATCCTCTTGTAACATACTTGCTAACAATTAACTATTTTTGCAATTGGTCTGAAATCAGCAAAAAGTGTTTCATACACCTTTAGGGTTTTTAATAAATATTTAAGCAACAAAGACTTAATTTTATCAGTACAGCAGATATATCAGTTCTATCTCCTTTTTATTCTCATTCGTCATGCTTTCAGCAGTAGTAGTCATTCTTCTCTTTCTTGGTAGCTGGTGCAGCACTGTGGTTTTGACTTTCAGCCTGGGAACAGAGTTGATAACACCAGTGTTTATAGTTATGGCTTAGAATGTTTAGGCTAGCAAAGGACTTTCTGAGCCTCATGCTCTGCCA
>JASSUY010030603.1:5244-78214 GCA_032466535.1 Forpus xanthops | reverse complement strand
TCCATGTCACTGACAAAGATGTTGAACAAGACTGGTCTCAACACTGATCCCTGAGGGACACCACTCGTTACTGGTCTTCAGCTGGACATTGAGCCCTTTAGCACAACTCTTTGAATGCAGCCATCCAGCCAGTTCTTTACCCCTTTCACTTCCTTCTTCTTCATCCAGGTTTACTTGCTAAACATGACACCATATGGTCTGGGATATCCCTTTGGTCAGTTGGGATCATCCATCCTGGCTGTGTCCTCTCCCAGTTCCTTGAGCACCCCCAGCTCACTCACTGGTTGTGGGGAGGGAGGGGTGTTAGGAGCAGAAAAGACCTTGGTTCTGTGCAAGCACTGCTCGGCTGTACCTAAAACATCCCTGAATTATCAGCACTGTTTCCAGCACAAACCTAAACCACAGCCCCATACCAGCTACTGTGAAGTAACTATCCCAGCCGAAACTAGCAAGATCAGGCTGATAATTTCATGGATCAGTGGATCAGAGAGATTACTCAGATAAATGTTTTGAGGTTTTATTCACAGAAAGGATTTTCTTTTAACCCTATTGTTCATAGCAGACAGCTGATATTGTTCATTAAATGACTCCTGTTTTCTTCACAAAATTATGAATTTACATTGTACCTTGTAACTCAAGAACATTTTTGAAGGACTCTTCCACTTCGTCAATGCTGAATACAACTTCACTGAGAACATTTTTCCCTTAGTATTTTTGCCACGTTTATTCCTTTCGTATCCCATTATCTAGGCAAGCAGAATGGATAGACTGAATCTTCATGTAAATATTTTCCCAATGTTATCAATAATTAATTTCACAGAACTGCAGATACACAGAAGAAAGCAGTAAAAGAAAGCAGGGTTTGACTGCCCTGCAGGAAAGCAAATAATGTTTTTGTTCCTAGGCTGAGCTCCAGCTCAGGTAAACTGAGATCTCAAGCTGTCTTTTAGGCTTGATTTTGTTTATGAGAAGATGTAATCTCGGAGGATGTAACCTCGGGTTTTACAGCCCTTCGCG
Source organism: Forpus xanthops (assembly GCA_032466535.1). Lineage (NCBI taxonomy): Eukaryota > Metazoa > Chordata > Aves > Psittaciformes > Psittacidae > Forpus > Forpus xanthops. The sequence goes on along the minus strand of JASSUY010030603.1, from coordinate 77,197 downwards.
CTACATTGTCAGGATAGTGGCTGACCTCTAGTGGCAATAGGCGTAAATTGCTACTGAATTGCATCGTGTTCTTCCGGGTAGCAAGCTATTTGCAAGCCCATAATATGCGTCGTTATTGAAAACTGAAAATCAGTTAATGCTATGGAAAAGGTCTTAAAAAGGAATATAAGGCCGAGCCCGAATTTAATTATCTTTACAAACAAATTTTCTTGAAGGCATAGGCTTGCAACGGAACTTTTGATGTCAATTGCTGATGAACATTGATGTCTACCAAAGCAATAAGGAACTTGTGACACGCAAGAAATAAATTTCTCTGCAGTGGGCTCCATGTATCCAGATGATTTGTGTGGTTCTACTCAGCCTGGTTGGTTCCCAGGTCATTTCCAATGCAAAGGTCTTGTTTTCCTCTCTGTGACTGAAAGCACAGAACAGGGCTCAGTGTGGAGAGAAAATTACTAATCCCTTACACTCAGCATCCCTCCATGACATACATATGCTTTCATATCAAGAAAGATGGAGAAGAGAAAGGAAAAAAGGAAGTTAATGGAGACCACCTACCTTCTATCAAAAGAGTTTCCTGGTCATTAAGGCTGTCTTTATATTGGGCTTGTTCCAACTGACTGGGAGACAGGCTCTTTACTTGAGGAAGAAATAATGCAAGAGGATTAAAATGTGAGTAGGTGTTGACTGTATAAACCAAATACTTCTGCATCACGTGTGCACTTGACCTTGGCGGAGATCTAGGGAAATGTCTACAGGCAGTTTAGCTACTTGTTCGGGGTGTTGCTCCATGCTTCATTTTCCAAAAGTGGCTTATTACCTTCTGAGGAATCAACCCCATCCCATGCCCCAAACTGAAGCATTTGGACTAACTTCAGTGTCAGTAAAATACATCCAGTGCTGAAAAGTGGGGAGCAGGAAGGTGGGGAGGCAGCAGGGCTGGGGAAGGGCAAGCTCTGGGGCTGGGCAGCAGCAGAAAGAGTGGCAGGCAAAGCAGCACCAAGCTCTGCAGCTGACAGGGCAGAGCATGGTGGCTCCAGCAGTAGAACTGCTTGGGTGGGCTTGCACAGTGACTGCCAGAGTGCCTCCACTTACAGCAATCTTCTGTTGAATCTGATCACATGTGTTTGCCTCCTCGGAGTCATGCTGATGGTTCATTGAAATGGTAAGATCTTCAGAAATGCAAAAATATAGGTATGGAGCCAAAAAATAGTAGAGGCTTAAGTGTGGCACTGCTGCCACTAAAACCTTACATGGGCACAAGTGAGGACCAGAGAAGACCATACATGAGAAAACCACTTTTCTAACAGAAAGCACCTTGAGCCCAGAAGCCCCCACACCACTGCACTTTTGAGACTGGAGAAGCAATGGGAGTACTGGAGGTCTCAATCTTTCTTCTCTACTTCTGTGCTTTTTCCTCAGCCTCTGCTGCTGGTCACCAGTGAAAACAGAAAACTGGGTTAGCTGGATGTGTTTTCTGGCAACAGATCTGGTGTTTTGTTCTCAAGTGACATCCCCAAAGCTGGGACTTGATGGTCTAAAAAGATTCAGTTATCTATTACTGCCCTGCAGGCATACTGGAGCTGTGAAAAGGGAGCACAACCAGTTTCAGGCCTCATTGTACTAAGGGCTGTCGAAACTCAAGAGCTCTCACAGTTCTTTGTTTCCTAGTGAGGTGTTTGCCACCTTTGAGTGGTCCCATTTAAATCTATGACATAGATATATCTACACACATTTTTTTTCTAAGAGTTGCATTGTTATAGTTGGTGCTAGATATCAGGTATCTTTCTAATTGTGACTATTTTCTATCTCTGTTTTATATTGTGACTCCAAGCTGTTTCAAGACATCCTGAAAGGCCTGCTAGAGGAAACCTTTTATAAATACTTTAAAGGCTTATATAGACTGCTGTATTTTTAAAGGTGCTTGATGTTCAAACAGTTAAATGTTTACAGAAAGAAAGCAATAAATAAAGGTAATTTTTATCTTGAAGGCTAGTAGCAGTTGTCAGATGCTGACTTGGTGTGAAATTTAGTCTGATAGTACTTGTTCATATAATTAATAGGTTGCATACTATCTTATCTGATCTGGTCTGTGGGAAGGAAAGCTTTCATGAACCAGTCTGCTGCTGTGATTGCCTAGTTAAGCCAAGGCCAAGCAGCACTTCACAGTACTCAGCTTGTGGCTCTAACCCTTGATAGCTGACAGCAGTTTTCATGGGTTTATCTACCCCTTGGGGCAGCCCAGTAATGCTTTGTGACATAGATACCCACCTACTGCTGTCCTGACAGCTGATAGTTGGGATTTTAGTTTCCCATTGTGTAAACCAATGGTGATTTCCCCAATACTAGGGGACCCAAATGCTCTTCATCCATTTGGCACTTTGGAAAGACCTAGGAAGGAGAGCCTGTCAGCAGATCTTCCCATCCCTTAATTGACTGTTTTCTGATTCTGGGTAACAAATGCAAAGCATGACTGTACAAGTTCTTTGTATGCAAGTGTGTGTTTGTTTATATGTAATGTGGGATGCTGGGTGGTCCTGGTTTTGTGGAGTGAGCCCCTGGGGAGTCCAGGCCTTCAGGCTTAAGTAACCCTAGTAGGATACTTGTATTTACCTTCTGAAAAACAGTCAGGCTTTCCAGAGTGATTGTTCCACTGCTTAAGGAGTCTAACAACAACTTTGACAAATACAATGAAGGTCAATTTGGAGTTATAATCACATAGAACACAATCTTGAGGTTTAAATTGATAAGACATGTATTAACCATAGCCTGAAAGCACTCACACTTCAGTAATCCAGAGTTTTAGCTTTTGAGGGGTTCAGGTAGTGTTTGAGTTAATAAGGCTTTTCTTAAAATAGTATTTTTAGTAGCAAACCTATGACAGCTGAATTTATTGTCAAATCTAATTTAAGACTGTACTCCTGCTTGAATTTGAGTGTCTTTTCACAGCTCACTAGTTGGAAAGCCCAGGCCCAGGCTTCCTTCCCAGTATAACTGCAACCATTTTGACAGAGACAGCAGAGGACTTTTCCTCCTTCCCTTGGGTCCCAAAAGCCATCTCTGTGGTTCCAGGAGATGTTCCATTTTAAAATATTATTATAATAGATTAAGTATTGGGTTTTCTTTCTCTATTTTTTAAAACATTATTTTCCGAGGAAATAAAATTTATATAATCCAGTGGGATTAGTCCTGTATTAATAAATCGCAGTTTCTCCATCTCTGCTGCATTTTGAACTGTTTTGATGGCAGGGGCCTCTCCTATCCTAAACTTACAGGTTTCATAAGAATTGGTAGATTGCTAAAGATTGAAGGTTCAAAATAGAGTTTTCCGCTAAAAGAATCCTGTTTTGTGATCTCAGTGGTGCAGTACCTGTTTGGCTTGCTGTAACAAAAACTTACCACAGCACCAGAGCCTGTGTAAGTAGTTAAAGGATCCAAGGGAGCAATGAAGGTATTCTGTGTTACTTATGAAGTGTTTTCAGGAGTGGAACTCTGGAGCTGCAAACACAAGGAGTATCTAAGGGTACTGTGCTAGGGGCCCATGCTGTACCTGACAGAGAGCTGGAAGCATTCTGGTGGGAATAACTTGAGTGTGCTCTCATCATCACTACAGTGGAGATGTATAAAAGCACACAGTATACAAATTCAAAGGAAATCAGATTTAATTAGTCCCATTCATGAAGCAGCTTGCTGAAAAAATAAATAGATGGGTAGAATTTGGCGGTGATACTGACATTGTTAAATAGAAATGATATTCCAGATCACCGAAAAAGCAAGACTTCTTGGATTTGTTACAATTCCCTGCATTCTGGTAACAAGAACCAGGTGGAATACTTGTAAAGAATAACCCTCTCCCCCAAAATGAATCCCATTTAGAGGTTTTTCAGCAGAATCCGTTGCATTTCCAAACTTGAAGGAACCTTTTGTTAAAACTTTCTTTTTTTTTCCTCGATTCCAAAGAATTCAAAGTGGATAAAAACCTGTATGGGGTGTAGCAGTTAAAATTTCATTATGAATTTGAAAAAAATCACAAACCTTCCAGACAAACCAGCAATGTATGCTGTGTTGACTAATCTGAACAAGTCAGTATGTTTTTCGAGCCTTCCATTGTCTTTTCATTGTATAAATAAGAAAACAAGACCAAAACCGAACTCCAAAGGAAGTTCACGAAACTGTGTCATCTAAATCCAGAAGACAAATTTGTTACCACTTATGAAAGTTGAAGCTGTTTGGGTTTTTTTCCCAGCTACTGACAAGCCACTGGCTAATTCTGAACAAGGGATTCTGGTGGAATGGATCTTGATTTCTAACCTTGGCTATACTTTTCTTAGTAGATACATGTAAAAGTATAAAGTATCTCTGTGTGTATCCTGAGGGCTAGTACTGTTTCTTGTTCTCATACAAAATTCTTTATAATTCCTAGACATGAAAAATTAAAAATATCTAAAGTTGTGTTGCTGACCACAGAGTATTCAATCACTCTGAATGCTTGCTCACAGTATTAGATTAAACACAAATTACATTTAATTGATATGGTGATCCATGCATTGTGTTCTACTAGCTCACTCTTCATCTTGGGTTTGGCAGTTGCTTGATGAATTCAGGTCACATTGATGGACCTGGCAGTGACCAACAAGCGCATTGGTTTGACAGTGTGTTGCCCACGGCTTTTTCAGAATGAGCCCTTTGAAGGGAGTTGGATCCTTAAATTAGGCTTATTGGAACACAACTAGGAATAAAACCATTTGAGAGAGGTTTAAACAGAGCATGAATAGATGCATAGATTCATACAACAGTTAGGATTGGAAAAGACCTTAAGATCATGTAGTTCCAATACATTGCCTTGCTCACTTCCTTGCAGATGGTCCCTTGCCTCCACATGGTTGGTCCACATGGTTTTGGTGACTTCCTGTGCTGTGCCAGACCCTGGCAGCCTGAGGACATTGCCATCTGCGAGGCAGTCTTGCTCTCCACTGGTTTGTTTCCTCAGGAATCTCTCGGTGTCTCCAAGGACAGGTTGTCCCTCTTCTTTTCCTGCCTCTCCATAGAGATGACCCTTCTTTCACAGGAAGATCACTTCTCCCTCTCCCAGGTCAACAGCAGCCATCTTCTTGATACCTAACTATAGCTAATTATTGTGCATGAATTGCACAATAAGCCATGAGCAGACAAAGTAGTACTGTCCATCACATGGAGTGTCAGAATTCCCAAAGGGTGTATCTTCTTTTCCTCTCTATTCCACTATTATTCCATTCTTCATTAACTCCATCAGACTGTAGGGCTGAATATAGGGAAGGAGACCAGTTACAGTGGCTTCTCATTGCATGCTGTGAGACACAAGTATTCAGGCGCAGTCCAGTTTAAAACGAGCACCAAAAAAATCTGTCCTTTTACAGAAGCCTGAACAGTGGATAGTGAATAATGTGAGCCCACCTCATGTTTGGACAAGAACAGTTTTCACACTATGGGGCTACAAGGCTTCCAAGAGACAATAACCCCAAATTACTTTTTGCTGTAAAAGAAGAAAGAAGAAAGTGAACTCTCCAATTAGCAGCACTAGCAGACCTATTAGCGCAAGGTCAGCTCAGCTCTGGCAGAAGGTCATTCTTGGTTACTTTCACACCCAGTCTTTTGCAAGGACCTGTAACATGTAAATGTTCATGCTTACCATATCAAATATCAAGTGTTTGAGCATCTGCTTTTTGTAATGTGAAAACCATCCTATGTGTAGTGTAAATGCCGACACGCACACACACTTACCATGATGCCCATTAACAGCTTCACTTTAAGGGAAACAGCATTTGATTATACAGGAAATACAGGTCAGGAAACAGGGATTTCATAGCTTGGGTTCTAGATGGATTACTCAAATGCAGCTTCCATTGGTGCTTTCCCAGGTGTCTCAGGTCTCAAACTCCCCCTGAAAACCTACTGTGATGGCTCCCACATTATCTCTCTTCCTGTCTTCCCGCTAAAATATTACCGGAATAAGCTCAGGATTGTTTATTAGGGGAGTAAATATATGGACTCTTATTGCTGCCAGATCCAATGGTCCTGTTTTGTGTCATATATTTCTTCTTATATCTCTTGCGGAAATAATTTTAATTTTCAAAATTTCCCATTCTTTTAAATAAATGAGTGTGTGTACGGTGTATGTGTATATGTGTGTATGTATATATGTAATAGAATTTATTTTTCCACTACTTTTAGTTGTTTTGCCCTGAAAATTCATAATAGACCCCCAGTAGCATTTTATAAATATTTTGAAGCACAATTTATTCTCTTCCTATTTACACCCATGAATTACTCATTACTTAACACATCTTCCCTCCTGTAGGCAAACAGCAGTGGTTGCCACACTGTTTTAAAATGAAAGCTGTCAAGATAAAGGTGGGGTTCATTAATGAATTACTACTGTGATACTGCACTACAGGCGCTGAAAGCTTGGTTAGGGGTGGCTTTTAACAAAGATGAAAGCAGACACAAACCTCACCTCATCTGCAGATCGGCTCTTTTCTTTATAACACTAATACTTACCTAATACCTTCCTTTTCAAGCAATTTACAATTATTCCATCTTCATAGCTGTCTTACTAATATAAGAGCACTGTCAAAATGGTGCTGGTGAAGCTAGGCTGACTGCCCAGGATTTGTCTCTAACACAGACAAAATACTGTCTTACTAATACATCACATACCTAATTCCATATTTCAGTGTGAAGAAAAATCTTGGTAGCATATAGTCTGAGGTCTGAATCTCTGCAGAAGTTATCTCGTAATGGTGACCACAGGGCACTGACTACAGAGTCATACTGCAGGCTCTCAGCTCCGTTTGTAGGGAAAGAATCTGAATAGAAGACAGCAGCTGAAACTTGCAACATCTTCAGTTATGTCAAATTTGTGATCTACTGTTATTTAGGTCACAAAGAAAAGATGACAAAGGTGACAAAAGATGAGGAGAGGTTCACCTTATTTTTGGTCAATTGTTTTAGTTCATTCTTCCAACAATACTTCCTTGTTGTGAGCCTGCATCTTTCCCTCACTTGCAGGCTGAGTTAGGGATATGCAGTGTATATCTTGGATAGGCTGGACTATTCTTCCTTGAAGGCTGTTTGGAGAATTCAGGTAGAGAACAGCAACTCTTTCTCTTCCCTTTTTCTCCACCAGGATGTAAATCGCTTGTGCTCACCTGTGTGACTCTCTATTGACTACCAAGATTTCAACAGGTAAAGTAAAAGGTAAAAAAATAAAAGCCTGTATTCTGTCTAGGTCCCAGTGAAATCAATTCTCATATATACATTTTCTAATCTCAATGTAGAAAAGAGTAATACCTTTTCTGCAAAAAGCCTCAGCAATATCTTCCACTCCCACCTGTAACCATGGCACTTAGGAATTTTGTATAAAAACACAGACAGGTTTGGTGGATATTCTTGTCTCCACGATCCTAAGGAGTTTACAAAGAAAATACATAGAGTTTTTAATCAATATTCACCTTTCTGCAGTAGGAAACCTGATCTGACTCCTTTAAAAGCCCCCTTCTTTATCTTCAATATCTCGGCTCCAGAACTGTTCTACTACCCACATGTTTAAATGTCAGGAACTAGGACTCAAATGTCCTAAGATCTTTGTTTATCATGTTTAACTGAGAGAAAGAGGAGCTTTTTAAGTACGTCTCAGAGCAAATGCACCTTTAGCCTACATGTTATCACAGTAATATAATGTGATATCAGCGCTCATGCACTTGCAAAAAATCCCCAAGGTATTTCTTTAAGTGAGATGCATCTCAGGCATCTTTCTGTGCTGAAGAAGGAGGGAAAAAAAAGTTTCTTTTACAGTTATAGCAGTTGAGAATTTCACGTAACCACCTGCCTTCAGGGCCCAGGAACGTAAGAGGAACACCAAGGGCATGTGGTGGCCCTGTCAGATTGTGCCACTGTGGAGGAGGATAAAACTGCAGAACCAGCAAAGCGGTACAGGAGACTCTCCAAGGCAGATCTGCCACTTCAACTCTCCTGAGGCCTCTGCCATTGTTAGCTGTGCTAAGAGCTATTCAACACCTCTTCAAGACCACAGGAGCTTTGGAGTCATTTTCCTGCAACTGAAGTACTATGGAAATCACTTGAATTAACAGTTTTCCAGGAGGCAACAACTCTGGTGTAATATTTCTGCACTTACACAATATCCACATGAGTAATTAAATGTACCTGCAATACAAAAGCACATTATTTGTGTTGGTATAAAGCATTATAGATCATACTTATGGCTATACTTTATACCTCCTTAAAATAATACAACCCCTTCACATTCATTCACCCTCCGCTCCACTCCCCACATACACATCCCCCTTCATCCTGTTAATAATTTCAGGTGTCTTAAAAGAATGTTCTAGGATTTAAAATAGTACAAAATGAGAAGCTCTCCTATTTCAATAACTCCTATACTAAATGTATGATTAAAAAGCTTTCATTTAAGTAGTCCTTTACAAGTCTTAACTACACAATGATTCATACAGAGGTGAAATTAATAAGATATTTCTGGTTAATCCTTCACTTCAGTTTTCACATGTCAGAAATAGGCAAGTGAATTTATCTTCAAAGGTCCTAATTAATAAATAGAGCAATGGGAATGGTGCAGGTAATTATGCCTCTTCGTAACATCAGAACCTTGCTTTTTAGATGCTATGGATTTAGAAACATAATCTTATAAACAGAGAACTTTGCGAAACAAAGTAACCTCTTTCTTCAGCAATCTAAGTCCAAAATCCAACCAAATGCGTAAAACCTTAAAAGACCTTGGCCTGGAAGCACTGAATGGTCACAGGAGGCCCTCATGGATTTGGCTGTGACAGAAGATGTGAAGAATCACAATTAACAACCATGATATTTTCTGGTTTATTGCCTAACCTGAAATTACCTGGATCTTTCACATACTGGCTGTGGGCTCTGTAGGCAGGGACCCTCAGGGTTTCCAACTCTCCTGTGGATTGCTTAAAACCCTAGGAGGACTTTCCAGCTGGTTTTAAATAGCATTGGTTGGGGGGTTTATGGCTAACTAAGTATTGATCATGGCATAGCTTCAATGCTTTTTGTATTTAGATATGTTTAAACACAGATACGTGTAAATTGCATTAAAAGAGCCAGCTCCAAGGGGCATTGTATGTCCTCTTTTTGGAGCTGAAACAGCCTTAGAGGAACATGGGGTCAGTCCAACCAAACTGTGTCATATAACTAGAGCATGTGTATAAAAGTAGAGGAGTAAAAAAATGCGTTGATATGGTGTAATATTGCTCCTACCCATGAAATCCACTTACTCAGAGAAGAGTCCCTGATGCCACAGCATGTGGGAAGTACCAGGGCATGGGGCAAGAACATTGGGGTGTTGCTATTGGATGAGGAATTTCATGCTTGGCTGCACATGTTGTGTTTGCTCTCTGAAGTGAAGATTTCTACCTTCTGAGTCAGAAGGCTGGCATCTTTCACATTTGCAACCCCAGCAAGAAGTATATAACTTGACCATAAATAGTGTTATAAAACTACCATTTATATTACAAATGTCTGAGCAAGTAGCTGTGCATAAGCTTTATTTTAAGCCTGGCATTAAAAATTGGGGTTCTTCATTTATTATTCACCTTTCATAGAATCATAGAATAACCCAGGTTGGAAGGAGCCTTGAAAGATCATCTGGTCCAACCCTCTGTGGGAAGGGAGCCTAGATTAGATTATCTAGCACCCTGCGCAATGACAGCCTGGAAATCTCCAGCAATGGGGACTCTAGCATGTCTCTGGGGATGTTCTTCCAGTGATTGATTGGTTTTACTATAAAAAATTCCTCTTCATGTCAAAATGAAACTGTCCTGGGTTCAGCATTCATCCACCCTATTGCTTATGGATATATAGATGTAGCAGTTGCGGTCCCTATCCCCATGTTCATTAACTTAAAGCACAATTCACTGCGTAAGCTAAACTGCCTCTGAAAATTTATGCTTTCTCTCTGTGGCTCATGCCATTTATAATAGACACTTATAACAAACATCTATAATAGAGTCCTGAGGATCTTCTTTCTACAAAGACACTGTCACTTTTTAAGAACCTACCTCCTCTGTTTAAGCTCTGTGGGTTTCAACAGGATGTTGATTTTATATACATTTAAGAGCTTTCATTATGTGAAATAAATTCAATTAAACATCTGTTCCCTGCAAAATATTATGGGCCAGCTGCTTTCAATTATTTCAGTTCATAGGAATACCACCATAGCTAAAACACTTTGTAAAACTTATTTAACTGCATCACTGAATCACAGCAGTTAATATTACTAATTGTAAAATTAGCTTATTGTAAAATAATTGAATTTTGATCAAAATCATCTGATGAAGGCACTGTTTTTACAAAGCAAGAGGTGAAGAAACTTTTTAACAGGTTGCATAATTGAAAATTTGTGTTTACTCTCCACAGATAATGCCATTTAGAAGACACCTGTTTTTCCTGTGGGTTTCCCTCTCCAGGTGTTTTTGAATTGCGGCTTTACTTCCAGGCTCCTCATAGCTGACAGTATTTACTTAAACAAAATCTGTTTTGATCAAACTGTTTAGATGTTTTGTGAGGAAAGCCTCACTTAATCAGCAGAATTCTACAAGTAAAGCTTAGTTTTGGAGCCTTAAAGACAGTATACACAACGCATGTACAGATACAAAGCATTCCGCATTCCTGACTGTTGTAACTCTGGACTACACATCAATTTTTATCAGAGTTTTATTTTGATATAGATTTTTTTTCTTCTGTAGGATGGCTAAAATAGCCACAAAACACAAATCTTGACAGGGCTCAGCACAGAGCAGCACAGAGCACGTTGTGTATTGCTTACGAAAGAGTCCATGAAAGTTAACTGGGAAGAACATGTTCTCATATGTTACACAGAAATACATATGACACTTCTCAAAAGGTCTATACCACCAGTAGGAAAATTTCAAATAAGAAAATTCAAACAGATCAAAAAAATTGGAAAGATTTAATGGCCCTGCACCTCTTGTTTGCACTTATCCTCATTGTAGGAGATACGTTTGGGGGGGAAGAGGCAGGAATACATTCCCACTGTGGAAATTCTTCCTGTTCTAGGTATTGGGATTGGCAGATGTGTGTTATGTATCATTTTCTAAAAGATGCAGGAGTGACTCTGTGTACAGATATGAGTAACAAAGGCACCCCTGCCTCTTTCCTTGTCCACTACTGCACAGTGTCTGCACAGTGTCTTGACTCCAGCAGGACAGATGGCTGGACCTGCTATGTGGGACGTACTCCAGAGGTGTGGGAGAAGGAAGATCAGATATGACCCAATCAGCCATGCTGACCTCAGCTATCCTATATAAGATGGGCAAATGTTTTTCTTGAACAGCATGTTGTCCAAGAAGATGAACATGATCTGAGCAACAAAATGGATGCTCTGAACTGCTTAGATGCCTCCCTGTCCATGTCTGAAGCACAGCGCAGCTTTGGTGCCTCTCTCAATCTTTCTCCTCCAACCAAAGCACTGCTCAGCATTCATGGCAGGCTCTTTTCAGCGTCTTCCATCCTTCATACTCTGAGATGGAGACATCTGTTGGCTTGAAACTCCTTCAGGACTGGGATGGTTGTTAAAAATAAGTAGTGTGAGTTGAATTTGAATGTGAAATGAATAGGAGTTAAATTTCTAAACAGCTTTGTGGATCTGTGCCTGAGCTCATAAAACGCAATTAATTAGTGACTAACTGGAGACTCTCTAGGGCCCTTCCATTCTTGAGGTTTCAGTATGACATCTCCTTAGTCCATACTGCATGCTCTGAAGTCATTATTAAGCCAAGGAGGGAATCAGACACATTTGCTGGCTCTCTGGCCTAGCATAATTCCATGTAAACTGTAGCACACAAGTTATTGTGTCTTGAAAGGGAGGAGCAGGACTGAATGCTACCAGACCTTAAGCTCTGAAAGTTGTTAGGGCACTGCTTAACCTCTCCTAGTCTGGTGAGCTGTGGCATCCGGTATGGATTGCTAAGGCTGATGGGAATTCCTTAAAACCATTAGAATGACATTAACAATTTCACTAAGGATTATACCCCTTAAAGTGTCCAAATATGGCTCTCCAAGCCAGTGCTTGTGCAAATTAGAAGCAGTAATTCCAGGAAAGAGGCATTTGTGAATGATAAAATGCTGTAAGTGTCAACAGATGTAATTTCTTATAATAACACGTGTAGCTCTAATTTGGCACTTCTTGCCATCAGGAGGAACTTCTTGCAGAGCAGATGCCACTTCAGATCCTATCTTTCATGGGTGCCTGTGCCCTGTTAAAACTGGCATGCCACTTCAGAAGCAGGCAAGGTGCCATTAGAGCAGATGGTCATGAGCATACATCATGTTACAACGCTGGTGTTTCTAGAAATGTGGATGCTGGAACTGAAGTACTACCCAGGAACATCTAAATCTTCCTAATGAGGAAAATTCCCCCCAAGTATTTTGATATATGTCATTAATGCTTTAGTGGTGCTAGAAAACGAATGTTATCTTCCTTCTCGTTGTTGGGCAACCGCTGGTGATTCCAAGGGTGTTCTGGCAGCTGAGTTCACTGGAATGTAGATGTGTCCTAGTCAAAGATGCCATAAATGCTTGGTGTTACTTTGACAGCTCTACAGTGCCTGGGAATTGTTGCACTATAGATAACTACTGTGCTGGGCAACAATGGGAAGGACTGGCCCTTGGACCTGCATTTGTCTAGCTCCTCCATAAGACAATGTATGACTGCCTAATACCTAAAGTAAAATTGTGCAGATTTGGTTGTGAGTGATCTTTGGACTGTACAGCTCCAAGAGCTGTCAGGAGGGGGCCCTTTCAAAAGGCAGATACACACTGATGTCTCAGGCCCATTTCAAAATGTCTGCATAGTTCTGATATCTTTGGCAAGACTCCAATAACCATATGTTATCCTTCTTGACAACATTATGATTGATCAGCAAAATACTATGCTGTCTTCACTGTATACCCTATGGGGCTTTAATTAGCCAGCTATACAAACAAGCTCAGCTAGCCAAGCAGCTGTACAATCCACCACTGGTAGGCAAAGCCACCACCAACATATGGTGGGATTTTATTACATAATGAAACGTTCATCTTGCATGGTAGAGATGTAAACTTTCACAAGAGCTCAAATGAAGTGTGTTGCATCATTCCAAAGTGGCATTGTCAGCAAGTTGTCTGCAATTCCCACTAACACAGACAGATATTTTACTTTGTGCTAAATTTTCATCTTGACCAATGAGGGTTGTAACACCTCAGTAAGGAGCAGCACATAACTCCACTAAAGTAAGAAAACCATTTACATGAGTCCTAAAATGTGTATTTTAACTGGTGAGGTGAAATGAGTAAGTTAGCATTGATACAAGGAGTTGCATCAGCAGAAGGGTCTATTTCTACTATTATGTATAAAGGACAATGAAGATGGGTCTGTGCCACAAAAATTAATTCAGATTTCAGAAATCCCAAAACATGTAAAGGAAGGAGTTTCAACTCCGCTTGGCAGAGGCAAAACATCTCCACTTCTTTTACATAAACTGTTGCAGGTGAAGCTAAGCTGAACGGCCTCCTTTGCCATGAGCTGGAGGCACCAGTTGTGCTGATGACTGCGGAGAGCCTGGAAGCCGCACTAAGCCCAGTCTTCTGATGTCTCACCCTGCTCTTCACACCATGGCTGTGGTTTGCTGCTCTCACTCTCTCAAGAAAAGCTGCTACAGTTAGCCTGAGTAGTGCCAGGATGAACCACTTGTCCAGCTTTTATTTAGCAATGTAGAAACAGCCTGATAGACCAAGCCTAAGCTAAAGGCCATGTCTGCAAGGGCATCCTGACTTGTGTAGGCTTGCCAATGCTGCCCTGGAAGTGCAACTGCCAGCTAAGGAAAGCACAGCCTGAAGAGGTGATGCCTCCCTCTACCTCTGTGGTTTGCTTGCCTTTATTACCTGGAAGTGCAGGACTCATCCTATGGCTGCAGAAGCAGTCATGGGCAGCGGGAGATGAAGAAGGATCCTGCTAGCACCACTGAATAGCGATGCTTTTGCAGCTCTTGTAGTGATAGTGGACTTTGCAGGTTTCCCACCCTTCCAGTGTTCCAACGACAGTCTGCATGGCCAGATAACTCCTTTGAAACAGATATGTTACAGGCCACTATTGCTGAAACACTTCTGTCTGAGCCAAAAAACCTGCAGTAAGAAAAAATACTATAGGGTAATTAAGCTAGGTTTAAGCATTGTATAAACATCAATCCTTAAACCCCTTTTTGTTTTGGACAGAAAAGAAACCTGTCATCAGCTTGTCCCTGATATGTTGCATATTTAGCTTGTTGTATCAGGAAATGCCAGGTACTGGCTCTCAGCAAAGACAAAAAAGCCCAACAAATTAGCTTCCTACTAATCTTGCCTACTATCATAACATCGTGATAGCATGATAATCCCTCAGATCTAATGATCGCATTGTACTGCATGGTAAACTAGAGCCACAGAGCTTACATTCAGTTGTGTTTCTTGATAATTATGCTGTGAAATGTTACCTTGAAACATACAGTGCTGGACTTTAAAACAGTAACCCTTAAACTTGTGAAATAAAACTCAGCTGACAGTTGCATATCTTGTAATCAATCTAGAAATATTTCCACTTTATAGGTAAAAACCTGAAATAAAGAGTGGGTATTAACTGAAGGATGGGCAAATGCTCCAATTTAGTGATCTTGTGTTTTTTTTCGTTTTGTGCATCACCTAGTTATTCACAAGAGTTTAGGTGTTTTCTTTATCAGCACATTACACATGGCAGTGATGTTAAGTTTCATTTTGTGTTTGTATTTGTGCTTGAACCTGAAGGCACAGAAGCACAGAAGCACAGACTCATCAAACTCAGAGGAATAATACATCCCAATGTTTTGCAGGTGAAAAAAAGTCATTCCAGTGTCATTCACCTTCAGACTTTCCTGCTTGCTTTCTGTCTCTGCTATTCCTTTGCTGTGTGAGTTTGGAAAGCAGCTCAACTCCTTCATTATTTCTAAAGCTTGTTGAGTTTTGTGACTTTAAAGTTCTTTAGAGATGTGAAGTGGGATCTCTGCTACAACAACTAGACATACCTTCATTGCCATTAAACTTGGTCTCAAGTAGTGTCTAAGGACCCTCAAGGTGGAAGGGGCTTGCTATTACCCTTGCTAAATGTTTATGCTTCAGTGATCATTCATGATACCAGCATGTTTCTAGTGTCTCGGGTGTGATTACAGCTGAAGCATGGAGCTGCCTGCTCCAAGCCTGCTGCCAGCACAGTGAATGCTTGACCTGCTCTGAAGAGCTGGAAACACTCCGTTTCGAGAGGCTTCATGCAGCAGCCAAGAAGACAGGGATCTGCAGAAGCAGCTGCGCTTGTGCTTTAATAATCTTTTGGGGCCTGTTTCTCAGCAAAACACAGATGCCCTGGCATCATCAGACAAGCTATTTTTTCTAGAAATGAAGCAAGTTCTTCAACAGAAAGAGATTTTATTGCCCTTGAGTGCTAGCAGAAATCTGTGGCTGTGGGGCTCCAGAAAGCAGCCCTTCCTACTGCTGCCTCCCCCCAGATCAAGACTTGACATAAAACACAGCTTAATTAATTTCTTGTCAAATGCAGAATTGCCCTACCCATATTCCTGCTAGTTTTACAATAATATGTAATGTCATACCATATTTCCATGCTTTTTTGTAAGTCATGTAAATAATTCCAGAGAAGGGATGCATACAAAAGACATAAACTCCTAGTGGCATATAGGAGAGAGCCTTCCTTTTCTGAGAGCAAGGAGCCCCTGAAGTCAGCTACTGCAGGGCAGGGACAGAGGGTAAAGGAGATGGTAGAACATATGGAGAGAGGATGGCTCAAGCCATTTGGGAGCTAGTAGGACTTCGGTCATGGTTTTCTCTGAAAACATAGTCTACAATACATTGCTAGCCCTGACTACTGCATGTCTTTACTGGCAGAACAGCACAGGGGATGAGTGGGTGCAGCTGGGACTCCCCAAAGTAATTGCAAGTCTTCAAACAACTTTCTTCTTCCTTGTATCTTTTTCCACAAGTAGAAGAGTAGGACTCCTCGGGGCTCATAGTGAGAAGATGATAAAAGTGAGGCTGAAGGCCTTTAGCTCCAGTGGATTGTTAACAGTCTGTTAAAAAATCTACTGCAAAGTCAGCAGTGCTGCTGCTCATAGAGCATAGAGTCTGCAAAGATACAGGGTGTTTTATGTAGGAACACCCAAATGACTTGCCAGGTGCTTCAAAGGCAAGCAAGGACTCTCCCCAAGACAGAATGCAAAAGAAGAGGAGTAGGAGGGAGGAGGTACAATACAACAGGGCATGTGGTCGCCTGGAAGCTGTTCACACACTGCGCATCTGGTGTTCTGGTACAGGTTTTTACTGAAAAGTAAGAAGGGGTATTCTGAGTGGGCAGATAATACTGACTCACCTGCTGCAGATAAGAGTGGAAGGCATCATCTCATAATGGATAACAAGTGCCATCTGATGAATAATCTTATTTAATGAATAATCTAAATTAATTCCTCCAAGTAAATGAAGACCTCTATTTCCCTCTTCAATCATGGGGAATCAAATGCAATCATGCATTTTCCTGGGTCTTTAATTTCTTCTTTGACTGCTATTTGAAAAGTGAATACAGCACTATGTGTAGCAAGGTGGTGATCACCTTGCCCTGCTTCTGGGGAACTAGGTGTTGTCCTAGTGAAATCCATGGAAGCAGCAAACGTTTGGGTTTGGGGGTATATATACATGCATGTGGTGCTCTACTCCACTGTCACTTTCTAAACTCCATCTCTGAGTGAAGAACAAAGTTTTTTATGTTAAATATTGACTTATGACAGGAAATCCCAGAGATACTGGTATTGCTATGGATAGGTGCCAGACACCCACCCAGCAGCTCTTACTATCCCTCCTCAGCAGGATGGAGAAGAAAATGAGGTGAAAAAGCTCATGACTAGAGAGAAAAACAAGGAAATCCTTTACCAGCAGCTGTCACGGGTCAGACTCGGTGAAAATTATTTATTTCCAATTAAAATAGAGTTGAATGGTGAGAAACAAAGCAAAAAAACCCCAAACAACTAAACTAGCTTCCTTCCCATCCACCCCTTTTTCCCAGGTTCAACTTCACTTCTTCCTTCCTGGTTCCTCCACCTCATCCAATGAGCAATGCAGGGGACATGGGGAAGTGCAGTTGTAGTCAGTTCATATAATTCCTCTCCACCACTTTTCTTCCTTCTCACACTATTCCATGCCCCAGTGTGGGTCTTCATCACAGGCTGCAGCCCCTCATAGGGTCCTCTCCAGAGGCCATAGCTTCTGCCAGGAGCCTGCTCCTGAAAGGACTTTCCTCAGGCTGCAGCTTCCTTCAGGACATGTCCACTTGCTCTCAGGGGGGCCGTCCATGGGCTCCAGTGTGAACCCCTGCTCCACGATTGTCCTCTCCACAAGCTGCAGGGAAATACCTTCTTTACCACAGTCTTCCCTGGGAACTGCAGGAACGCCTCCTTCCCATCCTTCTTCTTTGACCCTGGTGTTTGCAGGGGTGTTTCTCACACTTTTTTGCTCACTCCTCACTGCAGGGCAGTTTTTCCCTGAGGCAGTATTTTCTTCTGATACAAGACTCCCTTGCATCCCTCAACACCTTGCCACACACACCCATAAAGCAATGCACCTTGTCCCCTTGAGTCTATTTTCTACTGAAAGATCAAAAGCTGAATCGCCTTTTTTCTTCGTTTTTGAAGGGTTTGTCCAGCCACAGTATGAGGTGCATGGCCAGCTCTCCAGGCATTTCTGATTCAGGAAGCTTGATGAGGCCATGTTGGTCAGCTTTCCCCACACACACACATTTCTCTATTAGCAGACCTCTTATCCTGTGTTTCAGACAGCAAACGTGTTCGTAGCTGGCAGCACTTCATCTTCAATACCTAAAAAAGCTTTTTATCTTCTTTTTTTAATAAGAGGTTATGTAACTCCCCTGGACACCTCGTTCTTCAATGCAGAAATTGCTTCCATTTAGCCAGATTTGTGAGTTGAAACATTCTCCATATAATAGATTTTACAATAGAGAATAAAGGGTTTCCTTTAAAGAGCACTTGAATGGCATTCATCCGTGAAAAATAGGAATAATTTGCTCATCAAGATTAGTGTCTGCAATTTAAACTTCTAAGTTGAGGAAAGAAAAGAATTTTCTACGAGCAGCGCTACCCAAACCAACTGGGTAGACGCATATTTGAGACCACTTCAGGAGTAACTTCAGGAGTACAATGCAGACAGGCTGAAATGAACACACCTGCTGTAACTTCTCCCTGGCATCTAGTAGAGTATCCTCCTGTACCGCTGCAGAGGAGACTGGGTCAGGCGAGGCTGGATTTTCTGCTGATGTGACTTTACTGAAGTCAGCAGGGTTTTGTCAGCAGGTAATTCAGAACATAATCTTAAATGCTTGTTACACAGGTGAAAAAAAATATGTGTACTTTGGGTATAAAACAATGGGGAGTTTTTATGTGCAGAGCAGTATAAACATGAGAAATGCTTCAGGTTTTTCTGTTCCTGTGTAGAGTACAGTAAATTCTTTCAACTTAATTTTTAATGTCACTTGACAAAGGTCAAATGTATTTGTAGAAGACCATATATACTGCAGATATGTTCTTTAAATAAAAACATATGCAAGCAGCCTTAAATACACAGCAAAACTTGAAGCTGTTTTGTCAGAGCAGAAAGGTATACTCTTCCTTTATCAGAAAAGAGGATTTTCATTTCCAATTTTCATGTTTTTTCTAATGGATTTTCAATAAGAAAGGCAAAATAAAATCTCTGCTTTACTTGCACACATTTAAGAAGCCTACATCTTAAAAATACTGAGGACTTGGACAAGCCAATTATTAAAAAACGTTATCATCTTCCTGCAGGCCATACCTAAATAGTTTTGGATTGTATCTTTTTAAAATAATGGGAATAAAACTTATAGCCCTTTAAAATAAAATCCTATGTATTTCTTGCCACTATCTCCACTCATTTTTTTCAAATGAAATGTTCATCCTTCTGCAAATGTTCAATTCCAGACGCTATAATCTTTTGCTCCTCTTAGGCTTTCTACTCAATAGATAAAGAAGACAGTCCATCTTTGCTTTTTCCCAACATTAAAAAAAGATTGGTTTCTTTATATCTGCAATGAGCCTAAATGTCATTATTCCCCTACAGCAAATGCAGGAGGAAACCAAACTCTTTAGAGGTTTTGAAAGAGATCAATATAAACTGGAAGGCTTGGCAACCTGAGATTCATTATGAGAATATGATTAACGTGGATGTGAAGAGTTAAGGCAGATGTTTTATTAGTTTGTTTTTCATTTTTTTATTCAAATGTCTGAGTGTTGTCCGAGAGCTGTTTGTGGGAAATGCCTTCTGGGTAGGAGAATTCGGTGCCTTCCACCACTGGGCCAGTCTATTGCCCATTACTTAACAACCAGCAGCTCCCAAGTGTTAGGGCAACTGGGGGGGGGGAGAGGGCTTCTGTAGCAGCTTCAAAGCCAAAACCAACTTGTCCACCCTGATATTTGAAATTCCTTGGTTTCCTTATGAGCCTTGCATCCAGATACCTTTATGGAGCTAGAACAAAAGCAGGTATTAAGCTCCTGCTGAAGTCAGACTCCAAACAGCTGCCAAGACTTAATGTTTAAGTAAGTTGCTAGGAACTCATTATTTCTACATAACCATTTATACTGGAGAAAGTTCATGTAACTCAGCCCAAGCTGCAATGAGAAAATGTCTTTGTAGATTATAATTGCTGATACAAGCTCAGTTGTATGCCACAGTTCACATACATTTTTTATGAACTCATAATTAGAGCAGTTTTGGTTTCCTGCAGGTTCCAGCTTTGGAAATGAAGAGCAAACCACTCCTAAGGCACCTGCACCTTCTAAAGATGTCCCCAAGGGGAGCAGCAAGAGCACAGCGCAGGTATCGAGCAACACAGCCACTCCACGCAGGAGCTTACTTCCAGCACCAAAAGCTGCCTCAGCACCTGCTGGTAAGTGTTCCAAACTTGAAATACCACCTGCCAAGAAATGCAGAAAACTCATTATGATGCTATTTTACTGCTTACTTGCTTAAATTTTATTCTTGGGCACATTGTCCTTGTGCTGATTTAGGCTCTCTTTGCTGTAGTGTCTTTCAAACACATTCAACAACACAGCTATAATCTCATTTTGTGAACTGTGTGGAGGTGAGGGCATTTAATGTCCCTAACTACATGTGCCAGAGATTTAGTGTATGTATTATTGGTTCTCACCAAAGGCAGCTTTTGAAGACATTGCACTGATTTAGAGACCAAAGCATTCCATTGAGCAGATGATTCATTGCTATTTATGCTTGCAAGGGTGGGAATGCTGTGCCATAAATTTAAGCAATTTGTGGTATTTTCACTCAGAGAGGGAAAAGGAGACAAATAAATGAAGATATTCCAGGTATTGTTTCCAAATTGTTTCCTTGCCTAAGCCCTCCTTCAGCTCAATCCAGCTATGTCTCAAATCAGCCAGCAATAATTCATAGCATCTCACACAGGAAAGTTTACTGTTGTCTGCCAAATGCAGGATTTTTTGTTGAAATACATGTGCATCTCTCCACCATCTCATGTTCACGCTTGTTTCAAGCTGCCCCTTCCATAGGCTGGCACTTGGATGTGGTGTATGAACTCAAGGTTCTGCTTGGCAAGGATGTAGGTGTGTATCTTCTTGGGTAGGACTCAGCACTTTTGAGACAGTAAAGAGCAGTTTATGTTGCCTGCCCTTGAGGGCTGCTAACACTGGCCCATGTGCCTTCCCATTCAGTAGGGAGAGATGAGGGTTTCTGTGACAGTGAACATCTATTGCACACTCAGCACTGGCAATGTGGAGACTTGAGTTTCGGTGTAATGGATGAGTTAAGGCGGTTCAATCATTGTGACTTGCAAGCAGGGTTAATATGATTATTGGTCATAACGATAAGCTTAAAAGCATGGCTGTAGATACTGTCTCACCTGGTAGCAGATATCATGTCCTCACCTCACCTGGCTTCAAGTATTTTCCTTACAACTAGTCAGCAGTGTTCCCCTATGCTGTTCTGGCTTCTGCTTGTCCCATTGCCTTTCTGTCTAATATGGACCCAGGCTTACCTTTCTGCACTGGCATGGCCCCTGGATGTCCATCAGCCAAGACCTCAGAGTTTCCTGAGGACCCTCATGAAAGGCATGCAAGCTCTTCAGGGCCCAAGAGATATGCTGTAACCGCAACAAGCTCTTGCGCACTACAGTCGCTGTGCGTCTCCATGTCCATTCCTGCTTCCTCATGCCCCAGGTGATGCTTCAAGGCCCTCAAGGGAAAGGAACATTCGTGACAATGTAAAAACAGCAGTAATTTTTAAAAACATAATCAGAGGAACTTACTGGTGGGAAGTCCATGCCTGAACTGGTCACTGAACACTTGCATGTCGCTACCGAAGTCAATACTGCATCTTTATATGCAGAGGGGACAGAAGAATGTGGTTTCAAAATTTATATTCCTAGAAAGCACTTCATATATCACTAAGAAAATGGGGTGCATTAAGTGTAACATAGTATTTCAGTGAATGAAACATACTCCACTGTGTTTGTGTAACAGTGGTGAAATGTGAATTTATTGGACTTAAACAGTACCTGGATTTGTTCCACCAGTGATCTGACACAAAGTAATTCTTCAAAGCCAGCATGTTTTTCAGAGAGCTTTTCTATTGCTACTACTAAGATAGAACCTTGGAGCTGTGAGAGCCTGAATGTGCCTGAATCTTTGCTTCTGCAGTTTTCTTGGTTCTACATATTTTTTCACAGAAACAACCTCTAGGTCCACTTTCATGAATCTTTCCTTGGTTTTCCACTGCCTTATTGTTTTCCATTTCTATTGTCCCCTCTCTCTTAAGATTCTCCTTTAGGATTTTTAAATGCTTTTCTACTTCTGTCCCTAAAATATTGTAGCTTCACATCTGGCTTTTTAGAAAGAATATCATGCAGAAAGACAAATCAGACTGTTTGACTCAGCATTTTTCTGTATAAGGACAGTTTGGATAGGCCCCTTCATGGTCATGAGTAAAGAGTAGTGTATATCTGTACAGAATAGTAAGGATTTAAAAGAGAGAGTGCTTCAATAAGAGTACAGAAATTCCACCAAGTTCAGATTAGATCTAACACTTAAATTTTAAAATATAGAATTTTGCTTAAGTCACCATTCTTATCCAATCTGGCTTTTATTCATCAGAGTGTTTCATCTCTACGTATGTCCTACTGGCTTTGATAACACACACTGCAAATGAAACGGGGAAGGAAAAAAAGAGTACAAAATAAAGAGACAAAGACTTCATGCATTGCTAATTCTGGACACCCAGTTTCAAGATAGTTTAACCTGGTGTGGTGGGATGATCTTGGCTGGACCCCAGGTGCCCTCCAAGCTTCTCTATTGCTCCTCAGATGGACAGGGAGAGAAAAATACAATGCAAGGCTCGTTGGTTGCTGTAACTACAGTGTTGTTTGTCTCATATTCTCACTCCTCTCTCACTCCTGCTCCTGCTGCACAGCAGTTTTCCCCCTTCTTAACTATGTTATCCGAGAGGCCCTACCAGCATCATAGATGGGCTCAGCCTTGTCTTTGGAGCTGGCTGGCATTGGCTCTCTCAGACATGGGGGAAGCTTTCAGCAGCTTCTCACACAAGCCACCACAGTACCCACCCATTACCTAAATCTTGTCATGCAAACCCAATACACTTGGTTAACTTACCATATGCAGAAAATTACTTGCTGCTAGAATCAGTGCCGTAGAGAATCTGGCAGGGAAGATGAACCTGATACTGTTTGCCTTATGTAGTCCAGCAAAGTGAAAGACAAGGGAGGAGGAGGATGTGTCTTTTTCTCCAACAGTCAGAACTGTGTGTCTCTTACTATCAGAAAACTGTTTACTTCACTCACTCTGTGAAACAGACCCTATCTATGAACAGAAAATATCGATAAAAGGTGATACTTTTTTTGTTTGTTTCCTTTTGAATTTTTTCTTTCTTTTTTTTCTTTTCTTTCCTTTTGAGCTTCCTTTTTTCTCTTCTGGTCCTTAGCTAAGTTATGTCATTTCAGGCTACAGCACTATTTGGTTAGCATCAGATTTGCCCCTAGACATTTCTAGCAAAAGCCTTTTTTTTTTTTCCCAGCTAGTGGCATTGGCATGATAAGCTTCAAAGGGCTATTTTAAGTTTCTGCAGAGGCGCTTTTCTGGCCTCTGGGCTTCTTTTGTCACAGGCAAGAAGATCTGGGTCTTTTACTTCTTGTGCAGCCTCACAGGAGTCAGTCCTTGACATGGAGGTTTCTGGTTTGGAGCATTCAAATGAGCTGGAACCATGGTGTTTGGTATGCAATAATGCTAATGTGGAGCACAAGATCTATCATAGGCAAGACTAATTGAATGTTTCAGGCTGTCACCTCTGATTTTCCACATGCTCCAAATCTCAAACCCACAGAACAGCAGAAATTACAACCTAATGCAAAACAATACAGATCAGACAGTAGGTATCCAGAAACAGTGTTTGCCATTACATCAGGGCATAAGTACTGAAGGGAAAAATAATTACTGAGGCTGGCAGAAAGCTAAAGTTAATTTGGAATTTTAATCTAGGAAATTATTTTTTTTGTAATGAAAGACTAAGTTTTGCTGGATTTTTCTACCTCAGGAGACAAATCTGAACAATAAAAGGCCATAAAGAATTGTGAGAAGTTCCCCAACTTTCTTCCTGTTAAATAGCCTTCATTTGCTCATTGTCCTGAGGTTTTCAATAGATGTTTTCTGTTTCATCAGTTAGTCTCAGTGTAGTTTCCTTCAGAACATTTGTTATTGTCTTTGTATGACCCTCCAGTAACCATGTCTGCTTCTGTGGGTGTACACAAAGGGAAACTACCCATGCCTTAAGTTGGTCAAAAGTGAACATGTAGGTGAGGAGTTGTAAAGTGCAGTTAATGTCATGCTGTGTCTGAGTTTATAGGCCTGTTGGAGACAAAGCAGTATAGCTTCTGAATTGGATTTACTTCCCGCTAGGCTGTATAGAGTGTGATGTTCAGTCCTTGTCTCTGCAGGTGCATGAGTACACGTAGGTGTGCATAATGCAAGAATTGCAGTGTTCAGGCTTACACTGGAGAGCAGTCAGATTTGCTCTTCTCATTGCAAGGCTGTTAGTCTGACTCTACTCATGTTTCCTCATCTTTGTTACAGCCAAGGGCAAAATAGGAGGCAGGTTTCAATCCAGCAGCTCACCATGGACTTTTCACACCAAGGATGTGATTTGCTCACGTGCTTGCTTATGCAAGCCAGAGTAGCAGAGGTGTGCCATGTTTATCCTCCATCTCAACCCAGCTTTTCCACAGCTGAACTAGCAGAGGCTCAGTTTCACCGTGGAGTCTTGGTTGGATGGAACTAAACCACCACAATTTCCCATTCCTTTTTTGCCCCATGACAGGAGATAAGACACTGTGCAAAGGCTGTAACGAAGGAGACAGAGGAAGTTTCCACCATGGATGGAAGCTTTTAGCTATGTATCTTTGTACCTCATACCCCTGCTTGTGCATGGGGGTAAGACCCTGCGCAGAAAAGACAACATAAACCAACACTATCTTGAAAATGGGACACATTTTCCTATAAGAAAAAGTGAATCAGTAGCATGAACTTAGGGGTGAATTTTGCATTTGAAGAAGTCATCAGTCTCATTCAGTCATAGTCAGAAGGCCACGTTGCCCCAATGGCAGAGCTTAAGTCAGCAATGTAATAAAGCTTTTGAAAAGTAGGGAAACCACAACGATTCTTTTTGTATGTTCTGTGTACTTGTAGAAAGATATGATAGATATTCTATGTACAATACTCCTAGCAATCACCTAGTAGTAATTGCTATAGGGCTCAATGTTTCATATGTGCCTATAAACCCATACTGTCCCTGTCCAAGCTCCTGTACAAGACACTGCAGTTACTAAAGTGCTTAGTGTACTCCACAGTTACACTTAAAATGCACAGACACCATGTGTATTGTATACAGCATATTTTATAGCAGTAAAAGGAGGAAAAAGTGTTTCACAAAAAGAATGGCAGTGACTTAAATATTAATAATATCTGTGAAAGAATGGATTATCAGGTGATGTAACAACTATATTTGTATTTCAGAGATGCACATAATTTTAACCGTGCATGAATAGCAAATTAGTTCACAAAGGAGCATATCTACCTATATTAATGAGTGGGAAATAGCCAACAAAAATCGCATTAAATCTTTCGTGCACTAGATGTTACCTGAGATCACTTGTGTTGTAAATTCTCATTATAAAAAAAAAAAGAGACAACTGCTCAAGAGAGATTGTGCTCCTGATATTTCACAGGAAAGTGCTTGACAAATAAATTGGACTACAGGGAATAGAACATGTTTGATTAATGAAAGTGGACTCCTATAGCTGATGCTGTGCAGTGATTCAGATGATTAAAAAGAATTCTGGCGTGGGACAATAGCAGTGGAAGATCATTGTCATGCAGATTGTTTGGAAGATGTGAACTGATTGCCTTTCAATTAGTCTATGAAAAAAGCCCACTTGATTAGATTTCAGTGTGTTGCACAGCCCTTTTTAGTTTCTTATTAAACCTCTTTCATGTTTACTTGCCTGTCAACATATAGAAAATAAAATAAATAACATACTTGACTAGAAAAAGTGAGTCAGGTCCTTTAATTTCACTTAATCATATTACTTGCCCTGAGAAACACAGTAATAACCTAAGTAATATTTACCATATCTATTGTTATTTTACATTTTGCTTAAAGACAGGTGAAAGCAGCTCTCCACTGGGAAATTTGCAGCTAAGATCCATCTCTGAAAAGACAACTTCCCAGGCAGCAAGTTGAACCTAAGCCTATGATGTGCTCTTGTAGCAAGAAAGACAAGCTGCATACTGGGCTGCATTAGCAAAAATGTGGCCATAACTGTGTCCATTTTGGGGAATCCTAGGACAAGAACAGTGTAACATACTGGAATTAAAGTAATAGAGGGCCACCAAGATGGTCAAGGAACTGGGCCACATGTCAGGACAGATCAGAAGAGGAGATTGCAAGATCTGGATTTGTCCAGAGAAGGCAAAGGGAGATCTTATTGCAGTGTTCAGTTATCTAATTGGAAGGTAGAGTGAGAGCAACGCCAGACACTTCTCAGAGGTGCACAGTGGCATGGCAAGTGACACCAAACACAAGTTGGAAAATAGGAAATTCTCAATGTTTAACCACCTGTGAGGATGGTCATCATCTGATCGCCTCTGAAAGCAGCCAACACTACAGCTGATTGTCTAGAGTGGAGGAGGTGAATCCTCCATCACTAGAGATACCTATAATTTAGCTGGACAAAGCCCTGTCCAAACTGCTCTCGTGCAACCTGCTTTGAGCAGGAGGCTGGATCAGAGGACTTCAGAAGTCCTGAAAAAGCTGACTGTGTAATTCTGTGTGCTACAAACCTCTTAGGCCCCCAGATGAATAAATATGCCACCACAGGCACAGCAAACAGTGTGTTGTTTTCCAGTGCTGTAGACTCTTTTGCACATTCAGAGGGAGTGACTCATGAGTAGAAATGTCAAGCTGAAAGACTGGTCTGCACTGGGGAGCTGAGTGCATGGCTCCAACAAAGTCAACAGAACTTGCATGCAGTTCAGGAAGAGAAAATAAAGTATGGTTCAATCATTGTATTTAAGGATTTGAGAAGCGGCTTACATCTGACCAGTTCTGCATAGTTTTATTCTGTTAAAGTAATATACCTTCCTCTATGGCCTCATCTCTGGTTTTGTTCAGCCACATCCTTCCCTCACAACATAGAATCCCAGTGAAAATTCAGCTTTGTATCTCTAAACCCTGCTGCCTTGAAACTTTGGTTCACCTTTAGGATCCTAAGGCACCTCTGGACTCCCTTATTTGTGCCTGCAGTCCTCAA
This sequence comes from Forpus xanthops, assembly GCA_032466535.1. Classification (NCBI taxonomy): domain Eukaryota; kingdom Metazoa; phylum Chordata; class Aves; order Psittaciformes; family Psittacidae; genus Forpus; species Forpus xanthops. Next base: position 50,163 of record JASSUY010030603.1, on the reverse strand, counting down.
CTGAATCCCTGAGCATCAGGTTGTTGCTTGGTTCAGACCTCAGCTCTGTCTACCAGGCTGGACTTGTCACCCAATGGTCTATGAAATTTAGATTGCTAAAGGACTTTATATTTTCTATGCCTTGTGGTGGGGTCTTAGGGGGGCTTGTTACAGCATACTTATTTCAGCTTCATTGTTATTCTCATTTAACTTTTATCTCATATACAAGTGACTGTTTTTCCTCATAAGAAATCTCCTAATTTGGGTGCAATGACAATAGCAATAAGGAATTCATTTGCACAGCTTATTTCTACTTAGCCTACTTATTTCGACTTCCGTTAAAGACAGTCAAAAGCATTTTCACTAACCCAGTCAATTCTTGTGCTTTTACGTGTACCAGTAGATCTTAAGCAATAGGGAAGGCTGTTAAATACAATCAGTCAAGATGAAAAATTAAGTCGGTGTTATTACAGCTCTCACTAGCAAGTTTGCAGTGTAAAATGTACCTCTTTTAATCATTTTCTGCAAAATCCAGAAAACACAACCTCACTAAAGGCAGAGGGATGAGCTAAGGTCAGCTGAGAGATAAAAAGTGAGCACCAGTGCTCTTGCAGGGGTGAAGGGAGAGATCCTCCATCTGCAGTATTACCCTTTGTAAATGTTCATTAAAAGAATAGTGTATATGCAGTGGGTTATACTCAGTTGTTCCTGTACTGAACACAGGGATGTGTAGTACTACTCTGTCCTGGGAACCACTCTAAAACATGCTGTAGCACAGCTGTGTGAGGAAGCAACAATAAAATGCCATGGGATACATGTGAAATGGCATGAAGAGGTTGGTTTAACTCTGCGTCTAATGTTGGATGTTCTGAATTGCCCTGAGATGTTTTACTCAGTCCAAAGAATATTTTGTCAGGTTTATTTTTGCCTTTGGGTTTTTTTTTTTTAATACCAGATAAAGAGACTTTCCTTTTAAACAGAAAGAAAGCAATCACTTTCAGATGAGTCAATGGAATAGTCCTTGTCCTTCTTTTTTTCTTATCAGACTGACTTTGAATTTAAAACAAGCACAAAGGGAAAAGCACAAGAGTTACCAGTTTCTACTTGAACAAATACATGGTCTTTCTTCTACATCTACTTATTTATTCAACGTCTTTCAGTGTCTTACAGATCACAGGCAGTGGAGAGTCTCTAGAGAGAACTAGACTGCTCTTACTCTGCAGAATCCATATTTTTAGCTTTGCTCATCTTGCCTCAAACAATGCGTGCATGAGTGTGTCACTACTCACCAAGAATGCAACTAGCTGTGGGTATCAAGGGGAAAGGCAGAAGAAAGCTCAGAGTGGCTCTTCATATCTGTGAGTGACTGAAAACACTTCCTTGGGTTTATTTAAACTTACAGACAGCATCAGTTAACTTGGAAAATACACTTGAGAACAGCTGGAATCCGACTGAATTCAGCCAGTTCCACTGAATTGTTAGTGATGTCTACAGCATATTGGGATTTGTTTTGGAATAAAAACAAATGTGTTACTCAATGTGTAACTTGTTAGCATGTTTTCAGTCTGATGTGTGAAACCAAATTGAAGCCTACGCCACTGTCCTGCCTTTTAAAGGCTTAGAAATGTACAGGCAAATACAAGCACTCATTCTATAGCAGCTCTTGAGAAGATGTTTCAGATAAGGCATCTTCAGCTCTGGTTTTTAGGCTAGCATTCAGCATGATGGGGGAATGAAAAAATGGTTTTGTTTGTCTGCTGTTTCTCCAAGTGATGGATTTAAGAAGCCAGGAGTGTATTTCTAACGATTTTGACTTTGCTTCTTCTGTTTGGTTTGAAGCAGGCTATGTGTGTTAATTAGGAAATGTAAATACCTTTACAGAACTGTGCATTTGGATGCATTTTTCTAAAGCAATTGCTGTTACCATGCCAGTAGAAACAAGAGCAATAATTAATACTCAGAGTTATCTTATGGCCTGAAATATCCATTACTGTATACAAGCACTGGTTTTAAAAGAGAGGAAACATTGGCAGATTTGTAACCTTAAATGGAATGCAAGTTCATATGAAAGTTAGTAGTTTGTGGCTTTTATTCTTGGCTAATTGAAACACTTCTCCTTGCTCCATGAGCTCCAGTAGTGGAAGGCATTGGTAGAATCTTGGAAGCTGTTTCTGGAAGCCTGGAAGTTAGTAGTTCTTCCTGCTCCGCTAGGTGTGTTTTGTAGAGGCTCAGTGCCAAGAGCTTTGATTACACAGCCAGCAGATGTAAAACTGATGTATGGGCATTTAGCACAGAGCTAACTGGAATTCCACATTTCCAGCCTGTAGGCAATAACACTAAGAGTTTGAAGTAAATTTTCTTCCACGTTAGAGTTAAAGTACCTTTTAAAAAACAAATTTGGAACAAAATTAAAACAATTTGCAGATTCAAGAAATACACACCTGTGGTACCTAATTTCCTTTTATAATCTCATTTTACATCTTTATGGGGGTTTGATTGTATGCACAACACCTTTTATCATTACAAAATGCATATGACAGTCAAAGTATTATTTGACATATTCAGTTGTAATAGCAACTGAAATGTCTGTCTTGTTTCCTGAGTTACAGTGGAGCATCAAACTTCGTATGTACATTATAACCTTTGAGTTAGTCCTAGTACACCTCAAGGTAGAAAAGATTGAACTACATCATCTCCTGCTGTGCGTATCCTGTGGTACAGCATTATTCTGATCATCATGCCAGTGCTCCCCTACAGGTCTTTTTAAACCTAAAATTCTAGATTTCTGTGAAATGATGAAATCGGAGCCCAAACTCCTCTCATTTAAAAATTAATTTTCCCTACAGGAATGTCTCTTGAAATCAGCATGTTCTCTGTTTCTCTTTTAACCACCTAACAGTTGTTGTTTCAAAAGAGAAGGGAAAGAATAAACCCACCTCTTAGAAAAACATGTCGAACAAGCTCTTATTTGAGGTCTGGTGCCAGGGACTGCTCTTCCCTTAAGATATCCCTGTGGGTGATGTGCTTAGCAGAACAATAATAGCTTGCTCCTGTGGACTGTCTTTTTTTTCACCTGCTTCATGCTTCCTAAATCCCTTACTGCTAAGGAAGGCCACAGAGAGGCCATCAGGACCTTTCTACATATGAAGGAGAAGCTGAATAACCACTAGGTCCACATGCAGTTCTGTCCAGCTCCTTTCCAGGAGGGTTGTACTGTGCGTTGGCTTTTCACTTCCTACACAACCCTTCCTCAATTCCTCAACTGCTGCATTGCTGCCTCAGGAGCTCTCCTAAACTTGTAAACTAAAGAAGGGCAGTTATCCTCATTTTCTGCCCTTGTTATTAGTCCTACTCCTCTGTCCTTGCCAAAGTATCTATTTACACCTTTGCTCTGCTGAGGTCCCACTTCCCAGTGCTGATGTCCCCATGCAGCCACCTCTCCCAGGTAACATCATCTGCACCTGCACACAAGTCTCATTGCTCTCTGCAGATCTCACCTTGCCCTCTGCAGAATGGTGGTGATTGCTGGCTTCTTTGCTTCTTTGCTCTGTTTTCTTTAACTGAGCTCTAACTGGGGATTTGTTCCTCATTTTATGCTTAAGGCTGAGTCTGAGCTAATTTCCCAGGTATTCCTCACTGAAAATGTCTCAAAACAAAAGTATTTATATGCTTCTAATTACCACTGAATGCATGAGGAAAACTCATTTTCCCTACCATTGTCTGTTCAACATTTGCACAGTGAAATTCATGGAGAAGCTTTGTAAATGGTGCATCTGCATGTCATATTTTTATTTTGAAAACTACATTAAAAATACGGCCTCATTGCCATAAAAAAGTAATGCTTGAATTTGTAACTATAAATTATACCTTCTTAAACAGTCTGGTTTTGTCTCAGAGCTCCCTTGCTTCTTAGTAATGAAATGGCACCATAAGCTTATTTTATGTGGTGCTTTTCAATAGAATACAGTGTAGTAGGTGGCAGACACAGGAAATTTATATCCTCAGTCATGTCAGTGTGAAAAGTATTAATCACAAATAAGAGCTGCATCCTCAACATGTCAAACTTATAAACAGCAATGAAAATTGAAATGGACCAAAGGAAAAGTATCAAGAATGCAGTCTTTACAGCCCCTGATGACTGGTGGTGCGATTTGCCTAAGAACAGTAGAAGGGAATCAAAGGCATTCTTAGGCAGTCTCCTGTGCCATCCTCCCTCAAATAGTTGAGCTCAGAGCTTGTGTATGTGCATGTGCTCCTCACGTAGGCAGTCTTCAAGCTGAAAGACACCCTGAATGCTGAGAGACAGTGCTAGAGAATATGATGCTTGGCTTCTGGTGTGTGGTGAATGCTGTTTCTGCAGCTCACTGGCTGCAAGTCCTCATGCAGACAAGGTGAAAGTGAATACTGCATCAAAAATAAGCCTAATACTGCAACTGTGACTAGCTGAGGCTTTGGAGAGAGCAGAAAGCCAGTCATCCAGCAACTATCCCTGAAGATTTTGATCCTTATATAAGTCAGTTACTCAGCTTCTCCTCCAGGCCAAGATGAGGATGCACAGCAAGGTAAAAGGGAACACAAACTCAAAACAGATAGGACGAACTACTGTGTAACTCTGTGCTTTAATGGCATTTGTCACTATGCAGATGGCTGGAGAACCAAGAGTGTGTAAGGCCTTCTTCCCACCTTCTTTTGTGATGTGCATGTCATTTCAGCCACATGCATGCAGTCATGCTTGCAGAAGTGGCAGGTTGGCATTCAACAGTGTTGTGTAGGATTATTCTGCACAAAGCCCAGGATGTGTATTGGTGAAATACTTATATTTTGCCATTCTGGTGTGAATCTTAGTGATGTAGTTCTGTACAATTGCAAAAAGAATTATAAAACTGATTTCTTTCTATCTTCATTTTTTTTCTAAAACAGGTCTGAAGAAAGAAGTACAGAAAGATCAAGATGCAAACAGACCAGCTGTTTCATCCCCTAAGAAATCAGCAATAACAGCCACCAAGCTCCATTCACCAGGTATTTATGAACCTAAAAGCACCGTTTCAGGCAAGATTTAAACTTGTTGACTTTGCAGCTCTTGTTAACATGCTAAACTCTGAGACCTACTATTGTTAAGTGAAGATTGATTGTGTCCAAGATTCATTAAGCTCACTGTGAGTGCAGCAGGCTTTATCATTCCAGTACACAAGGTGAATATACTTCTGTTTTCTTTGTAACAGCTGTGCAATCATCTCCCCTTCAAAACAAATATTTGTTGCTATTGCATGTTTAAGGGCACAGAAGCATTTTTTTTTATTTTTACAAATTTCTTATAGAAAAAGAGAACAGATAGATACAGTGAAATAAAAGAAATCTCAGACAGTTACCTGGAGTGGTATATTACTCAGAATCATCTTTTACTATTGGGCAGAGGCACTAAATTCCCTGGGCTATTTATATGTATAACTGGAAAAAGTATTATCTGTAGAAATAACCTTCAGAATGCTATTGGGGATTTGTTAACTTTTAGCATTTCCAAATACTTTTGTTTAGTTACTTAAATGAAAAGAACTTATTTCTGTTTATGTCTGCAAAGTGTACATTAAGAAATGTATAAGGTACCTAAAAGCTTCTGTAAGGCTGTCCTTTGGCTGACCTAAATATTTTTTAAATGAATGGGCACAGTCCCATTGATTTCATTGGGCTTGCAGTTCTCTTCTGTTACCTACTTTTTCAGATTCAAATACTTTAAATGTCATCTCTACAGCTCTGTGATATTTGATTATGGTGGGTAAAAGTCCATATTTCTTCATTTGATTGCAAAGTATAAAACACGCAGAGCAGCTCTTTAGCTCCTATAACTTGTATCAAGAGTCTCTTCATACTTACTAATTCCAATCCCTATTCTTCTCCTTCCCAAACAACAAAATCAAGAAAATGGAAGGTTAAGTTTAATCTTCCCAGGCACCAGCAGGACTTAGAATTCTTCTCCTAGTTTAAAAAGATAAACTCAATACTGTCCTTTGAATTTTATTATGTTCAATCTATTTTGCATGTTGTGAGATCACCAACAAAGATACAAAGAAAAATTTGTTGTGGAGAGTGCCAGACCAGCAGCTCATCAGGGTTTATAATGGTGGGAGTCCAGTTGAAGCATCAACACTGATTGTGGCTGGAGCAGCATGTAACAGCACAGCTGATATGCTTCCACTAGAATTAGAAAGCAAAATGGAACAGGCATATTTGTCCTGTGTATTTGTATTGTCTTAAGGAGGCATGCATTTCCACAGGTGACTTCGTGATTTTCAAGGTTTAAATTTTTGGCATATCCAATTTATGAGGCCTCAAAGGTTTCCTCTTTCTTATGAGAGGTTGAGTGACTGACCTCTCTCCATCAGATTGATTTAGGATTTCTTAAGCTTGGCTGTCTGAAATTCTGGCAGCCTAAAATTGTTTGTTGCTATAAAGATCAAACAGGAAAATAAATCCCATCTTGATTTTTTTTTTTAGAGCAGACTCTAGCATTCTTTGAAATAACGACAGCAATAACAAGGTGATAAAGACAGACAATTCTTCACCTATTTAGTATTTCAAAAAGTAATCAAAAACAGTCACTAAACAGACAAGGAGTGAGTGCAGCAGGGACCAGGAGGAAGTAGCATAAGGTTTCCTCCCTCAGGATCACAAACTCATACAGCATTTACACTTTGTGACAGGAGAACATGTGCCCACAGGTAGCTGCACCGCAGCTACATCTGGTTCTAAAATTTCCAAGTGCTGTTTCCAGGTTGTTTTCCCTCTGTTACTGTCCTCCTCACATGCAGTTCCTTTCAATCAGTGCTGGGTTTTGACTGTCATACAAATTTTTATGAGCCTTGAATCTGATCTTGAATTTGGATCAGTCCTCCTGAAGACTTGCAAGAGATGCAGAGTCTTGTAAGGATTTTAATCTTCTCTATTGATTCAATACCATTCCTGAAATCTGTGTATAGAAGCAGGAATACCTAGATGCAGGTGTTCTCCTTCCACTCCATTTTAGGATAGTGACATCTGTCACTCTGCAGATTGCTTGTTATCAATCCTCTCAAAGTAATTTCACTTTCCTTACCAAAATGTCAGAAATTGGACAGTTAAAAGGCAAATAAATTGCATTCCCACCCAAATCCTCATGGACAGTGTTAATTAGGAGTATACACTTGTTATGTCTCTTTAGTTCAAACACTCTGGTAGATAAAGAAGACCTAGGAGTTTTGAAGAGGATCAAAGGTGTTCAGTGATTTCAGTGTGTGAAAGGTCTCCCCCTCTGGTCCCACCATCAGCAAAAAGGACATTCAGTATCAGGGCCAGCATCATTAATATATACCCTGTTTTGTGCAGAGCTACAGAAGAGAGACATCAATGGCAGAATAAGCTTAGTAAGCTGCTTTTCAGACGCAAATGAACCGAGAAATTCAGATTTATCCCTGAGGAGAATAGAACAGTTTGATTTACAAGGACAGCTTATAATACTACCAAGGACAACATAGAGATGTACACTTCAAATGTTCCAGTGAACAGGAAAGCTAGAAAGACATAAGAAAAAGAAACCTGAAAGGTTTCTGTTTCAATTAAAACTTGATTTCAAGAGCCTACACCCCTTCTCCCTACACTTTCTCTTGTAACCTCACCATGTTTTCTTAACAACCCAAGACTTTTATACTAGAAAGACAGACATTTATGGCTCTTGCTTTACTGGATTTCTTATTCTGTGGTAATACCTACTGTACAGTTAAGAGCCCCTTTACATGAATGAAAGAATCTGTAAGAAACCATTGTTACTTCACAAAAAGGTGCACTGGCTTTAACTGACCTGAAAATGAATAGAGGCAATAGCTCTGCTGGTTGAATTTTGTTAATGACAATGTCTTCTCTAATATCCCGTACTGTGTTATTTAGGTCTTGCAACATCATGAAGTTAGTTTTGCAAAAGCTGGTATTCCTCTTTGTAAATCCAAGTCATAGGAGCAAAGAGTTTCAGAGGCTGTTTTGCACTTGCGGCTATTTGCAGTTGCAGTATGAGATTCTTGGAGACATGAGGGAGAATCTCTGCTGGAGTTTAGTCTGGAGCCAGAATATAATCAAGCAAATTAGAAGATACACTCCAAGTTGCTTCACATAAGCTTGTGATCTGAACAAGCAGGACTGTGCTCCTTGTGTATTGCTCTGGTAAAGCCATACTGCTTCCCAGCCTGAACTAATTAAATTGCCCTAAGGATCCATTTGCACACCCAATCCACAGTCATAAAGATCTGAAGTATCAAAAGCGTATCTGACAAAATTACCCCTGGAACAACGCTCTCCTTCACAAATTGGGTCAAGCTCATGCCATCAGATGCATCCCTGTGGAAGGGTTCTTCTGTCTTTTTTAGGAAAGGAATAGGTAGTATCCACGGCCGAAGACTGTCCCTTGTTACATTCATTGCTGAGAACTGGTTGGAGACATAGTTTCTGTGCTGTTTTTCAGGACCTGCATACTATAACATAAAAAACAAGATAGCCTTTTTTCTTCTTTTTGTTTGATTTTTGCATATCCAACCTTTTTGCTAACACAGAAACGTTCATTTTTCACCTGTATCCAGACCAGCGTCCACCATCTCTATTAACACATGGAACAAGTGTCTGACTATTTTATCCTTCTTTCTTATTGACTCCGGTTCCTAGGCTAAAAGCCTCAGATTGGTGGGAGGAGCTGAGGAAAAGAGCCAGAGATTCTTGGCCCATATTTGGGAATGAGCTAAACAGCATCAGCTGAGGATAGCTGAGGGTAACAAAAAGGATCAGTAACCTGTGCACAGATGTTGCTCAGCTGGCTATGTTTGCTGAGGAGATTTCACAGAAAACTAAGAAGATACAGGCAAAACAGATTGTTCAAGCAGTGGCTTGAGCAGCAACACACTACCAAAACATAGAATCATAGAATCAGAACAGTTGGGGCTGGAGAGGACCTTAAGAGCATCTAGTTCCAACCCCAGTACCCCTTCTTGCTTAATCCCCAGAGCTGAGTATATCCAGAGAAATGGATAATTGACTGAAGCGGGATATGAACTTAACACAGGATAAAAACTTTTTTTTCCCTGAGGTGGCTTACCATGAGTAAACTTTAGTTCTTGTGCCATTCACATGAATATGACACTGTATTTGAGATGATATACTAAACACAAGCTACACTAGTGGTTTCACGTCTTTATGCAGGATCAGACTTGCTTCAAGCCAACTTGGAGCATATCAGAGAAGCCAAAGTCTGTCTGGACAAACTGCAGGCAAACCATATAGCAATTCTTGTGCAACCTAAAGTGCACAGAGAGCAGCCATGCAGAGCCAGTGGGGTAACCAGTCATCCTCACGTGGTACTTGGCAGCATTTCTATATGTGTCTGGTTTGCACTGCAACTTTAGAAATGTTGTATAGGGGAGAGAAAGGGGAACTGGCAAGATAGACTGCACTACTGTTGATAAAAAAATAGTGATAACCCAATAGCAAGTGACACACGCTGTGTTTGTATTCAGAGGACAGCTCCAGCCCCACGTTGTCCCATGTGGAGACAAAACAAAATCTGTAAAGGCAAAGAAAATCTGGCACCTCTGTCAAGTCACCAAGCTTGGCATTCAGGTGGCCAAAGAAATCATATGTAGACTGTAAATGTCATCCAATTTTTTTCCATATGTGCAATAGGATAAAGTGAATCTCAACCTGGAAGTGCCCATTTCTCTCACTGTCATTGAAGGGCAGTGCTTACATCAAGGTGCAGGCCTCTGTTCTTGTAGATTTCTAACACAGGTGAGATGAAGCCTTCCTCTAACAGCCTCAGTTGTCAGTAAGACACTTAGGAGAGCTCTTCTCAACTCATAGCAGATCTTTAGGCTCAGATCCTGAGACAAGATGACTGTTACAAAGCTTTGACCTCTAGGGTAATATATTTTCCTGTGCTCTTACTTTTTTTGGGAAGTCATTACATATCTGTGTGAATGTTACGCACCTTTTTTCTCTTTTATAAGGTTGAGCCCAAAGGCCTCAGAAACACATAAATGTCATGTCTATACATATAGTAAAGATATAGAAGTAAAGTGACCCTCATGGTCTTTTCTTTTTTCCTCTCTAGGACATCCCAAGCAAAGGCCAACGACCCCAAAGAATGGATTCTCCCCCAAACCAGGAGAGAGTCGAGATGCTGAAAAGCAGTTCATTCAGAGATTGAAGGAAAAGTGTGATGAACAGTCCCGACAATTAAGCATCATTCGAGATGAACTTAGAAGGGCCAGCTGCGGCTTTGATGTCTTTGCTATAACAACACAGCACTTTTTCAGTCAGGTAGGTGCAAGGGGCACTTTACCTACTTTATGAAGGTTCTTTGCCTTTATACCAGCCAGTTTCCCAAATTTATCCCACGGTTGTTGAAACTTTGTTATTGGAACAATGAAAATGTAATTTCTTTGCGACAGTTGTTATGAGAACCATATTCAAATTTGATGCTGTATATTTGAAAATCAAAGGTCAGGAACTCAGACGAGGAAGAATGGTAACTAAACATTTGTCACAAGCACAGAGGGGTTTCAGGATGTTTATGGGAATGAAGCAGATGCAAAACTCAGAAGCCCCACTCCCTGGCTGCTGCAGTTGGGATGGAAAGTATAACTGAGACATTGATACTTGTGAGCAAATGCAAAAACAATCCATGCATTTAGTCAGCCAAAGGTGTTATATGAGAGAAAAGATTTGCTTTCTCACAGTACTTACTTATTCTTCCTGCTCACCACGATTCAGGCAGTGTCCCTTTTCTTGAGGTACTAGTCCTGAAGAGGTTAGAATAACATTATCTCAGCGTTAAGGAGATTCCATTCAGCAGATATGGAAAACACAAATAAAATGTGGGTAATAATTACAGAAGCTTATTTAGTCACTAAAGCAGAGATAAAATGAAGGCTCTGTAGGCATTGTTTGTTTCAAAAGCTGTTTTGTGACCTAGCTGGGCTCTGAGGACAAGACCTGATGTCTGTGCTTTTGGTACCATCCCAGGTTAAGCGTGTGTCCCAACCGCTTTTTAAAACAGGCAGACAGTCACCAGCAGAAGGACCCAAGGTTTGGATGATATTTTTGATTGCCTGTTGGTCTACTTTTGGAAGAGAAAAGTGTAAACTTTCAGTGTTAAATGGGAGAAAGAAAAACCAAAACCAAAACACAGATTCAAATAGTCTTTACAAATTCTGAAACACTTTATTCAGCTTTTAGGGCTTTTTTTATATTAGTGGCAGAGGTTACTTTGAGCAAATGACCGTAGCTCACACTTTTCCCTGTGTAGGAGCTGATCTTGCCAGGGGGGACTTCACTGAGCTAAAAAAAACAGGGAATTTTTAAACCACGTTAAATATTTTAAATACATTCCCAGGGGATTTTCCCCTCTGTTTTATTTCAGTTTTGACATTTCTGGGATTGATGGGCATTTTTATTTTTTTTTTTTTTTTGGAGCTGACTGTGGAGTGTCCTTGATTAAAGCAGAGGAAAACAAAACAGGGCAAAGCAGTGTCTGCTCAGCTTTGTCTATGCATTGTCCACTGGGGAGAGATTTTTCATCTCATGCCTCATTACAATTTGCTGGAGGAATTCTGGAAGCTTGGGCATATCTCTTCTGTCTCCTCTGAGTATGTTTTAAATGAGAACAGCTGCTGCAGATGAGGCTCTCATCCTGTTGGTGCATGTTAGATCTGACCCAAGAATGCCTCCTAAGCTGAACACCTCAGGGGACTTTATTTAATAGTGTCCTCTCCAAGTCCTGGTTAGGCATAGCTCTGCCTCATGTTCCCAGCTCCTGTCAACTCTCAGGACAGCAGTAATACTCCTCATGAGTGCCTGGAGGTAAAAAAATAACGTGCCAGTGGAATCCAAGCAGCTTCGGGCTTGAGCAGGATTTGATGTTGGTTTTTTTCAGACCCACTGCTGGACTTGCTTACCTGTGTTCAGCCTGAGTGTCAGTCCCTTCTGGGCTGGCCTGGCTGCCCTGAAGTGTACATATGTGCACATGACCATTCAGTGCAGTGCAAGACACTTGTGTAACATGGACCTCTGCCAGGCAGAGTCATCTGTCTTCCCTGGGTGATGAGCTGCATAATCAGTGAGAGCACAAAAGTTACCCACTGGGGACTGAGGATGTGGTACCTACATGGAGAGTATGGTTGCTGTAGGCTCCATTTTTAGTGAAGAGTCAGGTGAGTGCTTTCACAACTCTATTTACAGCACCAAAGATCTAAATTTCTGCTTGAGGTACTTGCCTGTTTTGGCTAAGGCCTCTAGGTAGGTCGAAAGCCTCTACATTTTTAAACTCAGTGCTGAAGTTGAGAGCCTGCATGTAGTGGGATGATCCAGGACTACTTAAGCAATTGAGTAACTGGACAGACTGTTTCCTTGCAACTTAAACACAAGTTCCCAAGTTTTTGAGTGTCATTCACAAGCACATCCTGTAGACATTCTCTCAGATGGCATTATTGTTTGAAAGCTTGAGCAAAATTGCGTTGGCTGGCCCTGAATTAGGGCAGCATGGAAAAGGAATCTTTTTCCATGATAAAAATAATACTAATTGTGTGTGTTTGTTTCTGAAGAGCCTGAAGGCAAAATGGTTGAGATCTGAGTAGTGCTGCAGTTTGGAGAGGGAATAATGCTTGTTCAGGAAAAAGGCAGGGCTTTATTCCAGACAACTTTGGGGTTGATTTGTCCAACTGGCTATTATACTCTACTTAACAGAGGGCCTAATCCTACTTGGGTGGTAGGGAGCCTCTTTGTGCTGATAGTCATTGCAGGCCTAATTTAGTATCTCTCTCTCTCTCTCTTTGCACCACACCAAAATAATGTCCAAAACATTGATTTTTCTCTGAATTAGAGCTGAATTCTGTTGGAAAATGCATTCCCAGACAGTGAGGCTTGGACTGCGTTATATCAACCCAAGGACCAGTGTTTTACACAGAGGTAGAAGTCTCCCCATGCCCACAGATCTCTTGTCTTGCTCACACTGTTTATGTTTTCTGTCCAAAGTTGAGGAAAGCATCAATGCTAGTGGTCCTGTAGACATGCTCAGGTGAAGGAGAGGGTCAATATGTGGTAAAGGCTGCTGCCTCCCACCAGCAGTTTGAGTTCTTTCCAAATTTAAGCACTTGCTGTGGCAACGCTAAGTTTACATGAACATTTTTTTTTGAGCTTTGTTGGATTTGTTTTCAGGCTGTTCCAGACCACTATGGAATGGTAATCCTGGAGTCAACTCTCTCAGTTAAAAATGCTCTTAATAGGTGAGATTCATGTAATCGGCATCAAGGAGTGCACAACATGAAGCAGTACTTACTACAGACCCATCAAATGCCAGCTAGGCCAATTCCCTATCTTGGGGGAAAAGCCTATGCAAAAGCATATCAAAGCAGGTGATTACTGAGGCAGATAGACAAAGCAGTATTAAAGCAGTGTTTCTGACATAAGCATTTAGCTAATTACGAAAAGTAATGATTGCAGTGCCTGTGGACAGTGTGGGGTTTAATTATTATTTAATTAACAGATGGATTAGTTAAGATTCTCAGATATACACTCATTATTCCTGTTGGATTTGGGAACCTCTATTCTGAAGAGCAGACTGAGTTTGTCCTTAATGTTGGGTGTTCATCATGTCGATACAAATCCTTGTGCTGTGAGGGATACTCCCAAGTGACCGACGGGCTGGTAGGAGTTGGAATGGTGCCATGAAGATGATACCACGAAGGCTGTCAAGCAAATATCACGAACGGCTCCTCCTGGCTTGGGTCACTCCTGACGCTCTGGCTCGTTAGCCGGAAACAGTGATAGCCCTGACCCAGTTTTATCCCTGTTCAGCAAAGTGAAGGTCGGCAGCCCGTTTTGGAAGTGGTAACAGTGCCATCTAAAGGATAGCAGCCCAAAGCGACAAATTCTGGTGGGTAATTCCTGCTGGATACAAATAGGGAAGAAAAAAACTTCCACTTTAGTATCTGTAGTACACTCAGAACAGAAATGTTTGTGCTGAGGGTTGATGTGGCCCAACTCTGCCCAGGCTCTGGAAACCGGGCTAATGCCTTTATGCCAGTCTATCATGATCAAACAGCTGAAAAGTGGAGTCCTGTTAGCAAGGGTTATGCTGGGGTATTCTGTCCTGTACTCTGCTTGGGCATGGAGGGGTCTCCAGACTTTCCCCATGCTGTGGTTTTCGTCACAGGTGGAAAACCTCAGGACAGGTCCCAGCACATGGGCACAATCAGATCAGCTTGGAATGGGGTTACCACACAGGTGTCCTGAATGAGATCTGGAACAGCACTGCAGAACTTGATGGCATCCCAGCACTTTGTGTCTACCAACATTGGGAAAGACACGTCACCAGTAACCAGTCTGTTTCCACATCTGAGTGTGAGTTACTTTTGGGTGGGTATATAAAATATATCTTCCAGACAAGGAAAGGCACATAGCAGTGTCCTGCAAAATCTAGTATGGACAAGGAAAACCTTTTCCCCTATTCAGATGACTGAGACAAGTGAGTGCTTATGGATATTTGTCAGAGTAATGTTTCTGTCCTGGGAAAGGACAAAATGCCACTCTGTGTCATGTAACTTCCTTGTCCAAATGATAATGACCTCTTGTGTAAGAGGCAAAATTGGTTGCAGCAGTTGTAGTTGCTTGGCACTTCTCACCATCACCTACAAACCAGTAATTTGGGCTAACAATTCAAGTTCATAGCTCAGGCTGAGCTGAAAATGGTTTGTTTTCACAACTGCCTGAGAATGAGTTTGGGAGAAATGTATCTATTGCTTGTGCCTCGTGGTGAGAAGCCAGCAAACATCAGAAAGACTGACCTTTGGGCTTTTGAGGGTACTACTTTCCCAACATTTGCAAAACGGGTTAGAATTTAGCCCAAGAATATTCTTTAGAAAAATGCCACTCATCCCTCCCTCATCATTATTACAACTTGGCTAGATTCCCTTTATTGAGCAAGTTCAGTCTTTTCTTTGCCCCTGCTGGAGACCAGAGCAATCAGGACAACTCAATATTTTCATTCTGTATCCTGGAAAAAAATCCATTTTGGACTTATCAATCCCTGGCCTAAATGGAATATGAATCAAAAACAATTTATTGCAAGACAAAAAAAAAAAAACCCACTTTGTTTACTTGGAAGTTAAAAATTAGAAACTTTGCCATCTAGGGCTTTCTAAACTGTTTTTAAAGTAGAAATGCAGTGAGAAAGTAAGGTGCTGTAGGAATTGAAACCTTGACGCAGCTGAATATCTTTCTATTCCTCATCCTCTGGGCAACTGGATGTTACCAGAGTATGCTACACAGGGACTATAGGGAAAACATTTCATCCAAGCTCTCTATCCCCATACCAGAACATGTCACTCATTTCCTGCTCACACATCACCTCTAGGTACTCAGTTCTCCATTGCTGTGACTTCAGAGTCAGACACTCGCTGCACTGTACCTTGGGGTCTGCCAGCAAACCCCACTTCTCACCTCGGACAGGATCTAATGGGTGTTTGTGATTTCCCTGTGCCTCGGTGCCCAGCATTTGCCGGGGACACCAGGGAACTGCCATCACATGGGGGCGCCGTGGAGGAAGAAAACTGATGTTTGTGGTGCACACTGTTACCGGGATGCGAGGACAAAACCCTATCCTGTGAGGAAAACGGCACTGATGTCAGTGCGGAGGATAACAACCTCCCACTCCGTACTTATTAGCTGTGTGTTCCTGGATAGCACAGGTCCCTCGGCAGGATTTCCTCTGTGAAAACTCCTTCCACTTGCACAAGCTCCTTCCTCACTGCAAATGGGGCAATTAGATAACCTCTGTCTCCGAGACACAGCCCCTTCTCCTGTGTCTGACTGGTCTCCCTGCTTTCTGTTCCCTCCGGGCTTGTGTCCTAAGGCCATGTGGATGAGAGAGAAGAATCAAAGAAACAATAACAATTGGAGGCAGGAACTTTGCCGGGCTGACCCTGTCTCTAACACAATGGTTTTCTCAGCTCCTGTCCTGCAGAGCAAGGAATGGGGGTGAGTAACCCACCCCAGGGGAAGCAGGCACTGAGCAGCAGGAGCAAGTGCATTTGGAGGGGCAGGAAGGGAGCAGCAGCAAACTCCTCTTCCTGCCTGGAATCCTGGGGCTGCAGAGCCGGCACAAAGGCTTTGCAAAAGAGTTTTAAGGGGAAACACTGAAGGCTGATGTTTGAGTAAATTCAGGTGCAAGCACAGCTAGAAAAATGGCAGGTAGAGAACTAATTGCTTAGTAAAAATGATGTTTATTCCCGCTGTGTCCAGAGGAAATTCCCCAAACATGCTAATTGCACGTTACCAGTTGAGTAGGTTTTAGAAGTAGAACAAGCAAAAAAAACCACCCCAATATATATCTATATATACACACATATAGAATATCTTTACCCAGCAATTGGTCACTGGGGCCTGCAGAGTGGAAAAGTGATAAAAAGGAGTGCTTGAGGGACTCTGCTTCTGAGGTGCCTGTAGAGATTTTTATCCTCTCCCCAAAGCTTTTTCCTTTGCAGCGCATGACAAGCCCTGTCTGGACCCATTTGTGCAGGTGTTGCCTGGCTTTGCCTGGTATGGCTGATTGTGGCACATTGCTGCCAGCACTTTGGAGATGGGCTCATGGTAATGCTATACTAAGCCTGATGGAAATAACGCACTGACTCTGGAAGCAGGGACAGACAGGAAGCGAGTGGCAACCTGTAGGCAGCACAGGCTTGGGAGTGCCCCAGGCTGCAGCTGAAGTGGGGCTGTGTCACAGAATCATTGGCAAAGGTAGTGCTGGGAGAGGAGCTGCCCAGGTCCTGTCTGACCTCTTCGCCTCTCCTTTTGGAGCAATAACTAATGCTAGGCAGCTCTAGAGACATGCCACTGCTTTTGATTTCTGCACCTGCCTGCACCTTCAGTGTTTACAGGTCACAACGCCAGCCAATGCACAGCACTACCCTCAGGCACCTTGTACTCAACAGTGTCTAAAACAGACATGAAATACTTCTACCCTATCACCAGGTAGGACTTACTATCAGTGAATACAGGTGTCCTGGGCAGCCTGAGGTGGGTTAGACCAGAAGGATCTCCTACCAGTCTTGCAGCCAAACCAGCAGCAAATATTATACTTCTGCAGATACCCTACACGAGTTCAATACAGCATGGTCTGCTCTGCTTCGATCCCTGCAAGACACAAGGTAGAAAGAGCAGGGAACCTCTTGGCTTCCCCCACTCTCCTCATTAGCTTTCTAATAGACACTGCTGTGAAAGATAGTGCAAATTTTGGTTTTGAGGGATGAAAGAATATGGTTCCCTGGGAAGTGCTGAGGTAGGTACGTGGCCTTGTTTTGCAACAACCCCCCAATTACGGTAGGCTTGTATCCCTCGGATGCGGAAGAATTTTGTTAGCTCCACATAAATATTTCAAATTTCAAGATAAATAAGAAATAGCCACAGGCATTCTAATGTTCCCCTTGAAGAGGTTTTAAATGTCTATTAAAATTTAAAGATCTCTTTATTTACATGTTGACCTTGAAGAGAAATATATTTAGGCTGTGTGCCAAGTATCAGGTAAAGGTGAATTTATTTTCTCTTTTTGTTTATATTATTGATCTCTGTGTAAGCAACTGGCTTGATTGACAGGCTTGATTTTATACTGCATTTGGAAAAATACAGAATAAAAAAATAGTGGAAATAATAATAGAATAGAAATGAAAAAAAATTAAAGAATAATGGAAAAAAATAGACTAAGGGTTAGGAATTGCTTTTCTGATGATGGCAGCCTCCAAAAGGGGTATATGGCTTCTGGTGGGTTTGAGGGATTTGGCAGCGCACTGTGAGTTGTGTGAAAAGCAATGATGAGCAATAGGCTCCGGTGGTATTGCAGCCTTTGCTTGTGCAGGGGACAGAGCAAAACAATTTCCTCACATCAATCATCATTATTTTTATTTTCTTTGATGGGTTCATTGGTTGCTCTCCACAGGTTCTGTACAAAGATTTCTAATAAGAATGCATCAGAACAAAGACGTTGCAATTCAGCATAGAAAAATAGGTGCAAGGTTCATACATGCAAGTGTTAAACACATCAGAAACTGAAGAATTATACAGCTTCCATGAAAGAATGACATGCATTGTGCCCCTCTGCTCTGCTCTTGTGAGACCTCACTTGGAGTACTGTGTGCAATTTTGGTGTCCTCAACATAAAAAGGACATAGAACTGCTGAAACAAGTCCAGAGGAGGGCCAAAAGGATGATCAGGGGACTGGAGCACCTCCTGTGTGAAGACAGGATAAGAAAGCTGGGGCTGTTCAGCCTGGGGAAGAGAAGGCTGTGTGGAGACCTCATAGCAGCCTTACAGTATCTGAAGGGGGCCTATAAGGATGCTGGGGAAGGACTTTTCATGAGGGACTGTAGTAATAGGACAAGGGGTAACGGGTTCAAACTTGAACAGGGGAAGTTTAGATTGGACCTGAGGAAAAAATCTTTACTGTGAGGGTGGTGAGGCACTGGAATGGGTTTCCCAAGAAAGTTGTGAATGCTCCATCGCTGGTGGTATTCAAGGGTGGGTTGGACGTGGCTTTGGGTGGCATGGTTTAGTGGGAGGTGTCCCTTCCCCTGGCAGGGGGGTTGGAACTAGATGATCTTTAAGTCCTTTCCCACCTTAACTATTCTATGATTCTAAAGAACAAGAATAGTTAACAAATAAAATTTTATACATAACTTTCAAGGGATTTGGGGAAGCTGGACAAGGTTTTCACTAAAAGGGAGCAATAAGGAATCTGTAACTGTAGTTAGCAGCTAGGTGGATGAGCCCTGGCCTGTCTGAGTAAGGAGGATCCCATCCTTTCTTTGGGAGTCTTTCCTGGGTTATCTTTACTTGAAATAATCACTTTGTATCATCTTATTTGCCAGTGCGATAAAATCTGTTTAAGTAACATTAGCTTGTTGTGTTGAATTCAATTACACAGAACAAGGAACAGAGAGATGTTGTCTGTATTAGGTCTGTTAAAAACAGAAAGCACTTGACTGACTTAATGTATTCCTTTTACATAATATTTGACCTCTATGTAACTATCTCATTAGAATTTAGGACATTAACATTTTTATTATTCCACTGTTGTCCCAACAGAGTGCTAGACATTTTTCAGATGGGATAAATGTAGTGCTCTGGAGTGCTTAACATCTAGATAGTCAATAGCTCAATTAAAATTAGGGAGTCAAAGTGACTGAGTCTTGGAGACCACCAAATGTCTAGTTTATTGTGGATTTATCTGGATAGTTATGTGTTTGTGTACATGGACACAGACACCTGCATGCACACAAGCACACATCTAAGTCTGTTCTACTGTCTTAAATACCCCATGGGAATTTCCAGTGAATGTATGTGAGACAGGGCTGGAGCATCGCAGGGCCTGGGATCACTGACAGGGCAGCAGTGACAGGCATCACTGGATAAGGACCGGGCAATGCAGTGTCCTGCCAGTATGTCACTGACAGCAGTAGTGAGGGCAGGCAAGAAGCAAAACCACATACATCAGGAGGTGTGTGGCTGCTGTGTGTGTACACAGTCCTGTATGAGCTGTAGAAGAGAGCCCAGGGAGTAGCTTCCCTTCTGCAGAGAAGGATATTCCTCCTGTTCATGTTCATTTATGCCAAGCGGGTGTGATAAATATTTTGCATCCCACGCAAGTTCATCCCACCTGCTTTTGGCAGTGTTCCCTGCAGTGCAACATGTGCCTCTGAGATGCTGCAGAACTGAGCAGCAGTACATGTCCTCAGCAGCACTGCTGGGCTGATGCCTGCCTCCGAGACAAACAGGCTGCACACCTATGCTTATTATCTCACTCTGATTTCATCTATGAGGAAAAAACAAGCTACATTTCTTTCTTTTTTTATTTCTTGCTTAGTATACTAAGAAATGGGACCTTGGTATAGATAAGTGCGAAGAATTCTGTTTGGAAAAACATTAAAAACAGCATGTTGTATAATTATATATATTGAATGCTACCCTAAAGTAAGGAGGCTGAAGTAAAACTGAAATTGTATATAGCTTTCACAAATACAAGTATCAGCATCTTGTCCATTAAGCTAACAAGAGGCTGTCACTAAGTGTTGTAAATGAAAGCTCAGATACCTTTATAGAGAAATATATATAAAGTAGACTGAATAGGATCATAGAATCATAGAATTCCTTAGCCACAGCTACATGCCTTTTAAACACCTCCAGGAATAATGACTCCATCACTTCCCTGAGCAGCCTGTTCCAGGGCTTAACAGCCCTTTCTGGAAAGGAATTTTTCCTAATACTTGGTCTAAACCTTCCTTGGTACAACCTTAGGCCATTTCCTCTTGTCTGGGATCTTGCCAAAGAAAAAGGTTCCAGAGTTTCTTTCTGCTCTAACTGTAAAGAAACAGAGATCACCTCCATTTTGGCACATGCTTCCAGATCTTTGACCTGATTTTTGTGTTTTCATCTTTTGCTAAGTGGTATACAGAGGAGCATAACATAAAGCAATGACTAAATACATTACAAGGATTAATTTAGAAATAAGCGTGGAACAGTTGAATACATGCCAGTTATTTGTGTAGGTGCCATAGAAATGAGTGTAATGTTTGAACTTCTGTCCCATAATCTTGGAATATCTTCTGTTGCACATAAAACAGTATTTCACCTACCTTTAGTTAATATGAAGTACTAGAGGTTACTGAGTTTTAGGCACATTAATAAAACTGCTCTGTCTCGTCTCTCCTGCCCCAAAGGCATTTTTAAATGTCATTTGCAGGAAGACTTCAGAAGGTTATTTGCTGTGTTCCCTCACCACTGCATATTCCTAAGCTAGAAAGTTCTGCTGATATAACTCTCACTCCAAAGTTACTGCTGCATTCCCAGAGGTAAGAGTGTAAATACTTTAAGTCTTCTGTGTAGATCCATCAGCAAGCGCATTCTGAGCTAAAATACAAGAGGGATTTTGCAGCAATATAGTGGAACTTCTCCTGTTGATGAAAATTCCTGAACACATAAGGTTGCTCCAGTGCAAAATGAGGCTTGAAAATACAGATAGACCATGACTACAATTCCCACCTGTATGCCTTTCAAGACTGTGTACTACATCTGCGAAAAGCTCTCATATAGGGATACTGAGAGAAAAGGAGCACTTTTTTTATTAATGAAGATCTGATCTAATCTTCTGTTTTGCAGGTGCAATTTCATATCCCCATTGTATTCCATATGGATTGTGGTTACAGACTTTTGCAGCTAGGTAACCATGTATTTTATTTGTGGACTCCAAGCTGCCTACACTTTTGAGCACACAAAAGCAATGCACTCACATTCCTGCTGATTCATTTTTTTGATGAACGATAGGTGAGGCAGCAAAGCCAGGTTGAAACAGATCTGCTTGGAGCTGTCTTTTAGTACAATCCTGATTTGCCTCTGTGCAAAGCAAAGCCCAAGACTTCATCCTTTCACCCCCACCATCCCATAACTAGCTGAAACTAACCACATGGGAAGCCTGACTCAGGGTATCTGGACTTGGCAATAGTATGGAGCGCTCTGGATCATGAAGTGAGCTGGGCCCACTGAAACTGAATGTGTTGTAATGCAACCAGATGTTAATGAATAAAAGTAAATGCAGAATATAGGTCATGCCTTGAGAGCTGTGGCCTTTGAGTCAGCTGAAAAAGAGTAATTTCAGCAGTAACTGTGGAGTTCCTGGTATCAGAGTAACCAGAGGTAACCAGAGTTCCTGGTATCAGAGCATATCAATGTGCACTCCTACTGTGAACATGAGTTAAAAAAACTGTCAGGATCTGTGTGTGAATAAGCAGAAAAGTAGCAAGTAGAAGTAAGAAGGTGATAACCCCTGCACAGTCAGGACTGTGGAAACTGATGCTAGAGTATGACATTTGTCATTGGTGCCTGCACTTCTTCAGGAAACAGTTAAATAGCGGGGAAGAAAGAGAAGAGTGACTGTAAGGCAACTGTCAGGGCTGTACAAATCCTTTGCTGTGAGAGACTGCACAGCACAATTGATTTTCTTTGTAAAAAGAGACAAAGTGGCTTGAGTCCAGAACAAAAGAATTACCATAAGAAGGTACTGCTGTGTAACACAAGGCTTTTTCCTCCAGTGGGGGAAGCTTTAGCAGAAACCACTGGCTGAAGATAGAAGCTTTGCACCTTCAACACATGAAGGAAGCACAGACTTTCAGCAGTAGAGATGGATCAGTTACTAGAACAAACCTCTGTGAGTACAGGAAACAGCTCCACATCTCGATGTCTGCAGTTCACCAAAATGTACCTTTGTAGAGGGGATGCTTTCATCAAATACAGATACAGAAAAGTAACTGCATGAAGTATAATGTCCTATGATACAGAAATCATGCTATTTGATTGAATTATCCCTTTATCCTTGAGTTCTACAAAGATCTGTTGGCAACAAGAATATCTGGACGTATAACATTTGGTGATAGAGTAGCTGTTGGACAGCTATTAAAGACAATTTTTAAATAGGCAGGCACCTATCTTAAAGTAAGAAGCCTTTTTCAGGTATTAAGATGAGGTCGCCACATGGAACAGCTTTTCATCAAACTCTAATGTGGGGCTTCTTGCACCTTCTTCTGAAGTTTCAGGCAATAATCACTGCTCGATGCAGGGTCTGGATTACATGGCCCGTGACTCAAAGACGTACATACATCGTAATTATTGTGACCAATGACTTTGACATTTATATTTACTATCCTTTCAAGTGGAAAGTATATTCACTCACTATCATTTCTGTGTCCTCACAGCCATCCAAAAATATGTAGCTATGCTTTTGAATCAGATACCCAAAACACAGCCTGTCTCTCACATACCTCCTCTTCACATCTGAGCTCTCTGGCTCCAGAAACGAACTCTAAAAGATTTCAGCTGCAATCTCCTGGAATTCCCTGACCTTGTTCTCACCCCTGAGATCTGATTCAAATACTGCTTCCTACAATCATTTCTCACACATTAGAGAAATAATTGCAGAACGGAGGGAGGTAATATAATAATTTAAAACTGCTTATTATGATTTCTTCTTAAAGCCAGCTTTAAATGCACAGTATAAATGATGAATTTTTAAAATTAGTTCTAAAATTCATCTGTATTAGATTTTCTTTGCAAAAAAAAGCATCCCAAATCCACAACTGATAGATTGGATTCTCATCGATATTATTATGTGCTATTCCTCTCAGCAGAGCACTAGGAATTTTCCCAATAGGAGAAACCTTGGTCCATGTGAAGTTGCTGGAATTTTTTGCCACTGACATTGCTGCAACAGGATATCAGCACTTGTCCCTTGCTCTGCTTGGCCTCAAAATACAGCAGCTTCAAGCTGTCATTGGCTTTGGGCCAGAATAACTCAGAAGTGGAAGAGAGGAGATTCCCTCTTTGTTGGGAGAAGAAGGAAACATTTCTCTGCAAAGTTGATTTAAGAAAATGGCCATCTGCTTCCAGCTACTGAGAGGTTTGGAATTTAGGAATAACCCTGCAGGGGAAGTATTCTTGGGTAGAGGGGAGGTGAGGAGTTCACTGAAAACATGAATTTGTTTTAATTACTTCTGATCCTGGTGCATTTATGATATTTCTTACAAGGAAATGCAAATTCCTTGCCAGCAAGAGCTACTTAATTTGGAATTCACTGCAAATGCTTACTTTAGACCTTTCCAGACATCAGGAACTAGAAAACACAGTAACAAAATGTTGTGTTCTGGTGTATTTTAATCCAAGGCCTCAGAAGCTACTGACATAAAAATAAATGTAAGGCTATACTAGCAGAAATAACAAAAGTTTGAAGGAATTCCATTTAGATCCTCACATTCTTTTCATATGAGAACTGAATTAAACATGGAGTCAGCTGGCTGGGCTTTCTCACTTGAGGAACAGAGAGCATGTAGTCCAGGTTAATTTGTGAAATTCTAGAGTAAACATTCTATTCATCCAGTCAGAAAATAGTGTAATTGTATAATTCAAAAACTATGTTAAAAAAGGTTTGCTTCCACAGAAGTTGCCTGAGCATCATTAAAACCTCATGGTACTGAGTACTACACAAAATGTGAAAACTTGCTGCAAATCTAGGAGAAATTGCCATTCTGGCATGAACTTCAGCTCCAGCAGAATCATCGAGCTGAAACACATGACTGATTGCTCATATATTCAGAAACCCCCAAATCACTACATTACATTTTCTGATTTATTTCTTTTTCATGTTAGGTAAGAACAAAACTAAAAGACCAAGCCCAACTAAAAGACCCAAGTAATGCATTATATGTGTATCTAAATACCAGTGTGGAGAACAGAATTGCATCAGAGAAAACTTGTAATGCATCTCCAGCAAGAAAGATGAACGTAACAGTGAACATATTTACTTTTCTTATTTCCATGGGCCACTGTGGATTTTTGTCTGACAGGATTAAAGGGTTCAGGGGCTCATGACAGGACTTTCCTCCCAGCAGGCAGCAGAGTATGGAGATTGCCACGCAAACTCCGCAATTGCATTTGGCCCTGGGAAACTGATCCTGCACTAGGGAGGTTATATCTCCCCAAATTTGCCACTTTCTCCCCAGTTAATTTTAACTTATTGCCCAAACACTTGTATGACCATAAGGAAGAAAACAGGGACAAGGAGAGGGGAGGATGAAATCAGCTCCTTTGACAGCAACATTCATTTTCATTTGTTCCAAGCGCTCACAGAAATAAGAGTTGCACTTCCAATAGGCAAAACTTGGAAAGAGAATTTAGGACTAGATGAGATTATTTCCAAGTTACGCTTCTCTTGGAACTGAAATCTCAACAGTACCAATGGATTGCAGACTTTGAGACCTATTCTTGGCTTACTGAAAAAGAAATTCAGTCTCCCTAGATGTCTGCAATTCTGACCTCTCTTGTAGATATCTTGTAGGTAACTTCAACCTCTCTTGTAGATATAAAAATTCTGAAGAAGTCCACCTGCATGTTTTGTCACACAAAGTACAATTAACAGTGTTTGAAAATGGTACGTGCAAAGAAATAGGTTGTGGTAATCACATGGGCACTGCTGTATGTGATTCCTCTCCCATCTTGCTCATGAATGATAATTCATGGCATGCCGTTCTATCACCTCTGAACATCCTGTTAAAAATGCATTACTGGAATAGCTTTTTTCCACCCTACCTCATCACTGCCCTAGACAAAACTCCAGCACTTGCTGAATGCCACCAACCAGGCTTCTCCCCTCACTATCCTTTTGAGGTGCTTAATGCCTGTGTCATAATCAGCTTTTGCTGTTGACTGCAGAGAATGCCAGGAGGCGGCAGTTGCAGATAGCCTGACTTGTCTATCACCTCTAGAGCTGAGACATCACAGAAGTTGCAATGTCTCAGTTATGCACCAGGTCATTTGAATCTGAACGTCATGTCCCTCCTTATCTCCTCATTCCTGCAGTCTCCTTTTCCTTGTCTTCCTTCTCCACTGCATAGCCCTTTGTCCTTTGAAATGCTCTCTTCAGACCTATTTTTCCTTTCCCCCCGTTTGATCTCTTCTTTGAATCTGTGCTTTGGTTTCTTACCAAGTGAAGTAGTGTTTCAACATGTGGTATGCCTCACCTCAGACTTCTCTCCCCATTGTCTCCCTCCATATCCCTATGGTGCAGTGTTCAGTCTTCCTCATCCTCACTTCTAATGACTGTCTCTTTCAGCTTTCTCCTAGTTTCCTGTTTGTTACCATAACACTGATACTGTCCTACCACTTCATTCCCAGAGCTGGCAGTCCTCTTGCAAACAGATTTGTGTCCCTTTAGGTTCCCTGTACTGTCTTTTGCTGCTCTTGTCCTCAAACTATTGTTATCTATCCAGCTTAAGTATTTGTTTGACATACTTTGCATGCTATGCCTCTCAGCAAACATTTTCAGCACTTCATAAAGGATGAATAATATGCAGTTCACTTAAGATTCTCCTGCTCAGTGGCAGACATAGTACATTGTTATTACCATTATCTCACAGATCTTTCCAAAGACTTTGGCTCTGGTTTTCATTTTCCTGTCTTCATCCATGGATCTCAGTCTTCACATTTGTCAAACCTTTGCAGACCAACGCTCTGATCCAAGGAAAACAATATGTCTTTCCTAGGAAGGGTAGCCAACCTCCATAAAATGAGGAAACATCAGATACTAACAGTAGAGAATTCAAAACTGCTTCATATGCACTGGAACATACATTTCGAGCCCTGATTTATTGTTTACCATCTACATAACAGAGTCTATGCACTGATACGTAAAGACCAATATGGAATTAAAAAAAAAATGCTTGGGGGACCTTAGTAAATGATAAAAAATGGTTAATTAAACCCTACCTCTCCCACCTTAGTTCAGATGGATGCAAGATATTGGAATTTCTTGGACAGCAAATAGGAATTGTATTATGTATATCAGGGGAGAAGGCATTGATTCTGTCACTGTAGGAAAATTTACTGCCCATGGTGCCTCTTTGCCATTAGAATAGGTTGTTTATAGACTGAACAACTCCCCATGGACATTTAAGAAAATATAGATGTCTTCCTTGGGCTCTAATTACCCAGAAGCTTTACCCTGTGAGGTGCTTGCTACATTGTATTTCCACTGAAGTCAATAAAATGTTGGAGAATTCAATACCTTGTAAAACATACCCTGTTAAGTCATTTGTTGTATACTACTATTCTGATGTTTGAAAAGCTAATTTTAGCAGCCACTGTTCTTCTTATCCCTGTTGCTAATTGTCATGGGTTCAGCAGCAGCAGTCATTTTTTCTTTTTCATAGTAGCTGGTGCAGCACTGTGTTTTGGATTTTCGGCTTGGGAATGCGCTGATAACACCAATGTTTATAGTTATGGCTTAGAATGTTTAGGCTGGCCAAAGACTTTCTGAGCCTCACGCTCTGCCAGGGAGGAGGGGAAGCCGGGAGGAAGCAGAGACAGGACACTTGACCCAGGCTGACCAAGGAGGTATTCCATGCCACAGCATGTCATGCCCAGGATGTAAACCGGAGAGCAAAGACCCAGAAGGGTGGGGGTGCATTGCATGATCGGGCTTGGTATCAGGTGATGGAGGGGGGTACTGCTTGGTTGGGCTGGGTATACTGGTGAGCTCTTCTATTCTTTCCTTGTATTTTCCTTCTTATTATTATTGGTGGCAGCAGTAGTGATTTATGTTATACCTTGGTTACTAAGCTGTTCTTATCTCAACCTGTGGGAGCTGCATTCTTTCAATTCTCCTCCCCATTCCCCTGGGACTAGGGGAAGAAAGAGGGAGAGTGACTGAGAGAGCGACTGTGTGAGTTTGAGGGCCTTAAACCATGACACTAATCCTATACATAACAAGGATCACCTCTCTTTGTGGGACTTACCTGTATTTTCTGTTTCCAAGGAAACAAAGGTACACTTTACATGTAAGGTGTATTTTAGGTAACAGCACAGGTTTTCTCAGGCCCTATTGGTCTCTGTCTTACCAGATCCCTCCATTCTTCCTTGAAGGACAATGTGAATCAGATCTGCTGGATAGAGCTCCGTACAAAGCAGTCTGGCAGAGGCACACTCTCTGGTGTGGACCATCAGCAAGATGAGTAGCAACACGTTAGTGACAGTGCATGAACAAGCAGTATTGCATGGATAGGAATGTAAGGCTAGCAAAGTTCACCCTGGGTCACCAAATCCAGTTCCTTCCTGTTGCAAACAACCAAATCCTAAAATGATCAAAAATCAGCTTAAAAGTTATCTTTTCCTCTGTTTCCAACAGAAGACTGTTTCAGAACTTCTTGTGACTTAAAGAATAAAGCATTTCTAAGTTCACACTTTAATTTTTTGTAAACACCATTTTTGACCTTGAAGTACTTGTCCATCTCTGTGTGCTCTCCTCCCTGACATATTTATAGAATGTTATCATTTTTCAACTTTACTGATTTGTAGGTAGAAGCAGGTATGTACTTCCATGGCAACCAGTGGTATAGGCTATATATTCCCTGTGTCAGAACTGATATCCCCAAAACGCACATGACCAGAACCATGAAGTTCCAGGTGAGGTCTCTGGAGCTTTCCATAAGGCCTTTAAACTTCCCTTTTAGTCTTTCCTACAGCCTAAGGTTGTATTTGCTTTATTCACAGCAGTACCATAGAAAAAATTCTTAGTTATCCTATGATTGAATAATCAATACTCTTCTTTTGCTGTTATTTCCAGCTGATGAGTCTCCATCTTCCACTTGAAATTCCTGTTAGTTGTCTCTATGATTGTGATCTTGGACTTCCCAGTATTTTCTCATGACCACTACTATAGTCCTAAATATCTAGCTTGATAAGCATTGTGTTTTGACTCTCCCCTTGATAGACAGTACATCCAGCATCTCTAGCACTCCCCTAATTTTTGACCAGGGTCATAAGCGAAAAGAATTTGTCTCAAGGACTGACCTTCAAACAGCTCCATTCATTATCTCCACTGAACCCAGTAGTTCAATTTGCTGCAGCATCTTACCATCTTCAGCCAAACGATTCCTCCCTGATTAACACTTCTTCAATGACTCCCTGTCTTTCCCAGCCTAATGAACCATATTGTGGTTGTCACGATGGAGCTGGTTCCCAATAAATGAGAGTTACAATTTACCCTAATCTAGAAATATCAACACTTCTGGTGTACAAAGGCAGCAGTCCACACTGGAGTGTATCTATCTGCCTTTGGTGCCTTGTTCTGTTTGTCACTTCGGTTTAATCTACTATGCCTTTCGGTATTTGATCCAAGTGACATGTGCCACTGAAATCAGGCAGTTGACTCTAGTATTTTAAAATGAGAGTTAATAATTTAAACTGACCTGAACCTGCTGTTTAAGGTGCCAGTTCTAGCAGAATTTGGGTACAAGGGCTGTCCTCTCCCATGACATGCCTGCTTTGCTAAGTTTTTTACTCCTGTCTCTTACGCTTATTTCCATTTCTATATTCATAATCCAATAGGTATTGATACATTCAAGTGAGTGTTGAAAGTCCTCCACATAGTAACCTGCATCCAACCTGGAGCATGCTCCCATCATAGAGACCCCTCCTGAATTCTTTCTTCGTCTTCTTTTTTTTGTGCATTTGACAGAGGAACTGCTCCTTAAAATAGTTTCCATTTTCCTTTTGCTTTCTCAGCTTGAGTCTTTTCTCACCTTAGCACTACATACATTGACCTGCAAGAAGAAGCTTAATTTAAACTGAATAAGTTTGGGCTCACTTTCTCTAAAAGGGCCTAAACTGACCAAAGAGCCCAGCAGCTCCCCCCATCATGTCCTTATCCCTTATCAGTGCTACATCCCAAGCAAACTCAGCTTCTGGGGGCCTAATTCACCCTTGCCAGAAGGACAACACATGACTTCTGCTTAATTTAAGTTCCACTTAAAGAAATTATCTTCCAATTCGTGTTTAAGTGGTACTAGAGTGCTGCATAGACTAATCTCTAGCTTAGATTTATCACCACATACAAACAGCAAATGTACCATTATTATTGGAGTGACTGAAGATGGTGCTTCACTTTAACATCACAACAAAAGGAGTAATGACAGGGTTTTGTTTTTCTTGTATGATAGTCAGCCATGTTGAGCTAAATACTGTAGTTCTAATGGCCAGCTCAGAGAAATGGCTGAAGCAATTTTTTTTCTACAAATGGGAATATAGCAGTATTTTTCCACGGCTGTTAAGTCAGGTTTTGGACTGTAAAAGATTGAAATCATGGACTTCAGGTTGTGTGGCAAGAGATGTTTCTACAGTGAGAAGGAAATGATTTCACCATAGATGGAAGTCTCTTTTTAACTCCACTCTGCAGCTGTTCAACAGCCAACCAAATTGTCACACACTGTAAAGAAAAGTTAGACCTTGAACACATATTAAAACACATGCATGTTGAGTGAGATTTTTAATTAGGTTTAGTTTGGGGTTGGTTTTGATTTGTTTTGCTGTTTGGTTGGTTGCATTGGGGTTTGGGGTTATTTTAATTACCTGTCTGTGGTATCCTGAAACTTTATTTAAGTCCTGAAAGGACAGAGGGAGGGCAGGAAATAAGAAGTTGACACAAACTGGGAAATTACTCAAGCATTTAAATGTGATTTAACACAAAGTTTTGCTGGAGATTCCCGTTGGTTCCTACTGGTTTCCCATGCACTTGTGCATCACCAGTCACCATAGAAAATGTAATTAAAGAAAAAGTGCCAATCCAGAGTAGCAATGATCTGAGCATTACATCTTTCCTACCAGAAGGCAGAGCTGCTCTGCATTAAGGGCAATGGAGTTTTCCTGTATGTTTATTAATGCTTTGGCTTTCGGGAAATAACACTTTAGAGGTTTGACCAGTGTAGGCATCCACAGCACAAATGCCAACTTAGGTGCAAGTAATTGAACTGGTTTGCTTTTTTTCGGGCATTATCTTTAATGTAAGCAACAGCCCAGCAGAAGTGAGGCTGCCGCAGCTTCATGATCCAGGTCCAATGAAGGAAATGTATTCCTAGTGAGCACACTCAGAGTAGACATTTGCACCGCATGTATGAGTAGAGGCAGGTTAAGATGAGGGTTATGGCTATGGTTAGGGTTAAGGTTAGGTTTAGGACTAGGATCAGGGTTAGGTTATATGGTGTGTATATACATGGCCAAAAAAATCCCTTTGTCTTGAAGTCCCTAGATATGTTGCAGAAGTCTGTGCTTTTGTAACCGCCGGTAGTCACCGAGGTCCAGAGGGCAGTGATCTTCCTTGGGATTTAAATAGGCGACTTCGGGAAAGTCTTTGTGGAGAGACGAGAGCGAGTGGCCGAGCTGGGATCCACCGGGGAGCGTGGGGCCACCGCTGACTGCCTGCAGACGAACCGGCAGTCTGTGTCACAGCCTGGAGGGTGCCAACCTGCAACCCCCCGGCAGCCGGCTCTCATCGAAGTCCCATCCCCGCGTCTCGACCAGCGCCCGCTCCCGTTCTCCGCCGCGGGACCGCGCAACGGTGCGCTCGCCCCCGGGATGCGTCAGCAGAGCCGCGCAGAGCCACGGAGCGGCTGGGTCCAGCGCAGACCCCGCTTGGCAGCAGGGAAGGGTTTCCGCCTTCCAGGGGCACAGGGGAGGCAATGCCCATCGCCCGCCCAGGGGTGCATTTGGGACCGGGGCGGGCGAGCAGCGAGACAAGAGGCGTTCTGGTTAAAGGCACCATCTAAATGGTTGCGGAAGACGGGGAATAGAGTGATCAATAGCTGTGAGCTCGGCATAACGATGAGAATCGGCCAGATCCGCCTCCCTCGGGGAGCTCAGGCTCCAGCTTTGATTTCAGAGCGTTTGGGGCTTTCTCTGTGAAGTTTCGAAGCTTTTCCCGGCCGTCCCTCGCCCAGACACGTCCCTGCGATGGCGCTGCCGGACGTGCGCTGCTCTGGGAGTCCCTTTTTCCAGCCAGAGAGAGCGGACCCCCTTTTTCGGGAGAGGCCGGAGCATCGGTGCGCATGCAGGGAGGGAGGAGGGGAGGGAGCGGAGCGGGCAGCCCGCCGCGGGGGCCGAAACCAGTGGTTGCTCTTCTGCTCCGCACTCGCTGAGCTGCCTCAGCATAGGGGGATCCCCTCTCCCTTCCCCTGCCCCGGCACCCCGAAGCCCAGGGAGGCAGCAGGGGACCAAGGGGACAGCGGGGGGACACATCCCTTTTGGCAGTGGCATCGCCAGGGGCTCACTTTCCGGCTCCGGGTGAGGTTGGTGGCTGTCCTGCCAGGATGGGCAAATGCTGCTCCAAGTGTTTTCACCGCGCTCGGTGCAAGGACGAGACGGTACTTTTGCCTCTTTTTATCCCCTAGGGGAAGGGTTAGTGAGCTGAGACAGAGACGATGCTGCTTCTCGTTGGCGTCGGTGCTGTGAGCGCATCCCGGGGTGGCGGAGAGGGGAGCGGTGCGCGTCTCATTTACAGTGTGCTGAGCCCTACTTCACCAGGGACAAGTCTAATGCCGCTTTCACTTGCACTGCAGTGCCTTACATAATTGTCTCCTGCAGTCTGAATGAAAGGGTTGGATTTCTGTGAACCAAGAAGGAACCCCTGGCGTCCTCTGTAGTAACAGTCGGCTTGCTGGTTTGCTGTGCTTTTCATGCATTTTTAATAACCACGTGGAGTACAAGTTACAAAGGAAACTTGCGCAGAGTTTTAAAGTTTGAAGAGAGATTACTCAACCTCTAGGTGTCCTAAGGTTTTATCTCTGTAATGATCCTCCTTTCTGACAGAGGGTTGATCCTCCAGTTTAGAAGTGGAACAGGGCAAAACTGTGTAATTTCTTATGTCAGAACGAATCTAAAGCAAATTCCCAAGCATCAGAACGGATTGCATAACAAACGTCGGTGCAGAGGTAAGTACATAGCTGCAGGTAGCAGGAGAAAAGCATGTGTTGAAGTAGTTGTGGGACATGTCTAACACATGGCTTTTCATGCTATTCCAGAAATTTGCCTGACTTTTAAGCATGTACAGAAGAGGGAGAGAATGAACACATGCATTTAATTTGCTTAATAGAAAATATCTTGGCAGAAATACAGCTTGTGCAGTATATTATGTTAGCTTGGCTTTTTAAAGTGTTCATATACTTTGTCTAATGAAAAGCTGATTGTATCTCCAATTACATTGTAGCATGTTTAAATACAGCTTGAAATATGGTGCTAATCAGGTTAAGGAAAAATATATGGCTTAATATGAAACTTGTTAAAGTACAGTCACAGGGGATATCTAGGTGCTTCTAAACTTTAGCCTAAAGAGCACGATAAGGCAGAATTACCTAAATAACCAGCACAATTGAAACTGCAATCTTAAAACACCTCTTTCATTAAGGAACATTGTAGATCACTTTGACCATGAGCTGCAGTGTGAGTCAGTTATTGCTTCTACAAGTATTGTCTGAAGTATTTATAAGCACAGGAGAATTCCCAATGTATATGTTTCTCTTTCCAATGATAGCATTATGTCCTTGCCTCAGGGAACTCTGAATAAAGCACAACAGTGACTAAGCACCACTTGCAGGTCAGTCTCTGTTCTTTAATATTTGGAAAGTGCTGGATACAGAAAAGCTAGCCCGAAGGAGAGGTTTTAATAACAAATGCCACAGACCGTCTGTGCCCAGTGCATATTGTAAAGAACTGGGAAGTGTTCATGGAGATACTGTACATATATTTGGACCTCAGAATATAAGCAAGCATGTAAGTTGGCTGGGAGAAGAGACATGTTTTGGGGAGGTAAATCTAAACTCCCCATATTTATTTTCTAGCTGCAGATGAATTCCTATGAGGGTCCTATGAGGTCCTATGATGTTCCTCACCTGGTTTGACCCATTTATGCAGTAGATCTACTATTACTTACCTATTGTTATAAAGTACCCGGAGGTTTAATTAATCAGCATTTCTAATGAATTAGTATCTCTCAGATAGTTTGCAATTCTCAGAGGAGATATACTCTAAGGCAAACCTCAACTCTGCCTCCCCATCCCACAATTATTTCTGGTAACAAGTAAAATCTTGACGCGTATCCCTGTCAGTATCTCAAGTATATCTAACTGTTGAGTGAAGCTCCCTGCAACTAAAGCAGAGCCTTACACAGAATCATAGAATACTTTGAGTTGGAAGGGGCCTTCAGAGATAATTTAGTTCAACCCCCCTGCAATGAACAGCACATCTTCAACTGGGCCAGGTTGCTCAGAACCATGTTCTGGCTCTTTCCCCAAGTCTTCATCAGTACTTTCCTTTTTCATCTGTTTGGACAGCACCAGCAGCTTGCCCATCCTCAGAGCTGTATCACAGTGTCTTTTACCAAGATATTTTTCCAGGTCCACACACACAGTTGCATGTAAATCCTGCCTGTTTCTCTGAATGGCATCACCCAGTTTTGACCACTGTTATTTAACTAGATGAATTCCATCTCTTTTCCTACCTCTCTGCCTGCCTGCCTGCCAGTGTTTCTGGAGCTGCTTGGATGTTGCACCAATATGTCATACCTCAGTTTATCCTCAGAGAGTTTTCAGTTGAATGGAGAATACATAAGTGCCATTTTCTCTGTCTGTTTTACTTGCTGAAATGCAATTGGACATTGAGCCTTTCAAGGGAGAAATATTGAGGAGTCTGTATGTTATAAAGCTGATGACAGGAAGAGGAGCTGCTACTGTGTCTTCTATTGAATAGAGCATTAGGTTAAGTGCAGAGGGAGCATATCATTCTACCTGTTCTATTTTTCTTTCTGTCTGAGGAGATGGGACGTATTCCAGACACAAGACTTAACCATTGTGTTGTGGAGTACAGTATGAGGAAGAAGATTTCCTTCATCTCCATCATGATCTTAATTTTATTTTATGAAAATTACTTTAGTACTAGAGTCATTTCTTGGGATACAGCCAATGGAAACCCTTTCTCATCTGTTTTCCAAGCAATAATGAAATCCATCATTCATTAAAAGCACCTGAAAAATAAATGCAATTTTTTAATTTACACAAAACCCACTGGTTTTGTTTCACATTATGGCCAGAAAAAATTAACCCCAAATAACATCAAAGCATTTTTTTTCTCCTTGCCACCAAATGGCCAATCTGAAGTGCTGGATACTTGCACAATCACTTTATGGTGATTTTCTTTACAGCCTTTTCACCCACTGGAAATGGTTGTTGAGCCTTTTAAACCTAGTCTGGATTTAGCCCTTAGTTGTCTCAGCTCCAGCTGGTAGCCTGGTAAAGGACACCTGAAAAGCTCCTTGATATGCTGGGCCTGTTAGACACAAAACTCTTGGGAGGGCAGCAACATATCCTGCTTACATTGCCTTCTCTCTCAAACACTTTGTTAAGATAAATAATAATGAAGATTGGTTAATTCAATGGGATAGCCCATTAATTAGGTTTCTTACACATTTGCTTCAGGGGATTTTTCCTTATGTGCTTGTAAATTTTCTAATTGCTTTGTTGTTTTGACTTTGGACCTATATGAATCTCTGTACTGGACCTGATAGCTTTATATTCTCACATCAGATCAATTTTGCTCCACTGTAACATCTGATTTCCTAAGGGCCAGCATTCCCTGTGCCCAGCTGCACTGACAGTGAAGTGCTGGCTATCTTGCAGAGCCACATTGGTGATAACAAGGAGGAGCTTTTTCATTCTGTATTATTAATGTCATGGTTACACTGGATGCAGGAACACATGCAGTCCAAACCTATCATGCTATGCTGACAACACAGTTTATAGCAATAGAAAATATCAGGGATTTGTAACTTCACTGCACATCCCGGAGACCATGAGGCTGATAACAATGGCTAGTCAAAACTTCCCTTTGCCTCTCTTGCAGAAGATGAAAGTAAGGACTCATTTGCTGTTGCTCTCTAAAAGAACCCTCTGAGAAAGATGTACTACTTGAGACCTTGGCATTGAGGGTAACCCTTGCACACCTGACCAAAAAGCAGTCAGAACAGTCTAACCAAAATAGTGCACATTGCAAGAAGTACTGACAAGGGAGGCAAATGACAACCAAGACATCTGAGCTGTGTTAACATGGGCTCCTCAAGATAGCCCCAGAAGCTGCTCTGGAAACCGTGGCTTCAGTGTGATGGGAGGCAGCCAAGAGTCTGCTGGCCCAGTGGAGTGGTGTCCATACTGGAGCTGAAGTTATGGGATAGCGTTTTTAACCTGGCACCATGGCAATTCTCCATTTTTTTGGAGAGGGTCTCACCAACAAGTATGTGTCCTCAAGAACAGGACAAACCTTAGATAAAACATAATGTAAAAGAAAGGAGTTTGTAGTATTTCTTATAGAGGATCAAAATTTTAACTATTTTTTTTTTATAAATATGTCATTTTCCTGCTTGTTTTTAATTTTCTTCTTGTAAATAGAACAGTAACAATCCCACTGAGTTCTGCCTATCTGTAGGTGCTGGTAATGATCTGTACAGAGCTCCAAAAGGCTTTTGCTTCAAATAGTGGGAGCTGGTAACCTGAGTGGGTGCTTCCCATTTGCAAGTCCCATACCCAGTACAGCCCTGAACACACACCTTCAAGGGTGCCAGTCCTGGCAATCTGTCAAGAACACTTCTTAAAATGACTCCAGTGACTTTAGCAGATGATATGGGCAGATGCAGCAATATTCTCCAAAAGGGGAAACTTTACCTCTGCAAGACTGCTGGCTGGGGAGTCTGAGTGAAGGGCTATGGTTTTTAACATTCCAGGCAGTATTTATCCAGGCCTTTTTGTTTTTTTCAGAGCTTTTTTACTAATTGAAAAACCCCAAACAAAGAACACACTTCATTTTATTCTGAGCCTAATGCTATTGGTCAGGACTGGGGACTCTGCAGTCCTGGCACACAGCTCCCTGTGCATTACTCAGCAATGCATGGAGCTGGCTGTTCGGAGGAGCCTAGCCTTGTGTGCCTGGCTTCTTCCCATAACTGCATAGGAAAGATACCCACATCACCTGGGAGTCCTCAGGAACCCAAGGCTCTCAAATCAACTCAGTTAGTTATTCTGTTTACAGCAAAACTTTCCAGAAAGCATGTCCCATGGACCTGGTAGAAATCACCCCAAATGGGCAATGTATAAAGGATTGATTTAAATTCCAACTTCCAATAAAGCTGCTGCGTGATTTCTCTTCACAGAGTTAAAAATTAGATGCAGGAAAAATAAACAGAAACATTAATCTCTGAAATCTCTTTTGGTAAGACAGAACTAATTGGCCATTCTATTTGCTCTGTGTGCTGCTATTGAGCTAAACCTTTCTGTGCCCTAGATTTTTATTAGCCTTGCTTGCTTGTTACGGAAAGACTTACTTTCTAGGAGTCCTTTAAATTCCATTTGCTACTACTCTGCCTTTTCTCTTAAATGTATTTTTTTCTGTAGTGTTCTTTAAAGGTTCTTGGCCTTTTCTAAGCTGGGACATATT
The DNA here is from genome assembly GCA_032466535.1 of Forpus xanthops. NCBI lineage: Eukaryota > Metazoa > Chordata > Aves > Psittaciformes > Psittacidae > Forpus > Forpus xanthops. Next base: position 13,277 of record JASSUY010030603.1, on the reverse strand, counting down.
TATAGTATCCTGCTCTAGTTTTCCTAATCATTAGTGATCTTCCCAGCAGGACGTGCTCCTTTGCCTTCTCCTAATGTGATTCAGGTACACTCAAATTTAAAATGTCCTTACATTTGAACCATTATGCTGGAATTTATTGTACTAAATCAAACTCCAGTAAATTTTCCCGAGGCTTTTCTTTGTCAGTTTGCACAGCACTCATGGGATATTTGCTGTCAAATTGATATTTGATGTCAAATGCATTTTAGTAATAACACCTTAGCGCTGTTAATGTAAATATGCTTTACTTTTCCTTTGGCCAGCTCTTTTGTTTTAATTCCTTAAGTATTCAGATTTCTTTTGAGACAGTCTGAGGAAAGAAGCTCTTGTTCTTCACAGACAATGAAATACCAGAAATAAATGTGGAAATAGGCATGAACATGAGGCTATTAGTGTCTCTATGGGTATGCCCACCATGCCTAGAATGGTATAAGTACAGTAACCTGCTTTGCAAATTTGACTGTGGGAGCTTATTACTACACTTAGAGATGGTTAAATGTGGGCATAAATAAAGCATTTTAACAGAACTAATAAAAACACCTATGCATGCAGTTCAGCTATTGAACACAAATGTCTTTTAAGAAATGTAGAAGCAAATAGAGTATTCTGTCCTGTCCTGTGCACGTGTGTACACATATTCCTAGAGATACAAGGTATTTGTAGCTAGTGAGTTATGGTTCCTAAGCTTGACTTAAAACTGAATGAGTTCATTATAATCCCTTCACCCCTCCAAAAAAATAAAAACTGAGGAATCAATCTAATCTTATTTCCTACATGAACATGTGAAAGCGCTTATCTGGGATAAACCTGGGGACTACATATTCCTCTCTCTTTTTCCTTAAACAGAATGAAAACGCCCTTGTGAAAATAAAGGAGTTAGGAGTCGAGCTTGAGAAGATCAGGGATGAAGTTGGTAAGTAGCACAAGCAAAATAACAACAAAGTGATTTTCTGACTTTAAACAAAAGTCGTTATTTCCTGTGACCTGATGCTGGGGAACCTGCATACATGTGACAGTGTTTTCTGAAGCCCAGTGGCAAGGGGTTTTGTGGCTTTGCAGGGAACCATGATTTTACCTGTTTTTGTGGAGATGGGTCCATCACTGCACACACTGGAGCTCGTTGTGCATCACATTTACTAGACAAACTGTTCTTTGCAGATCCATAGCTTCTGTTCTCAAACTGCTTACCACTACCACCAAGGAGAAAGCATGCCGAGATGGGAAGTGGTAATCTAGGACCACTGTTGTGCACAGTGACTGGGAATGCATTGCTTCCTTATATTGGGTGTTCAGCTACAAACTGTAGGACTCCAAGCTCAGAACTTTCTTACTAATATCTCCAAGGTCTTTTCCTTGTTCAAAGAGAGCAAAAGCAACATGTCTCATGCAGTCCGTGTATTCCCTGTGTATCTGCGTGCATCACTTTTCCTGTTTGGTTTCTGATCTGGACAGGAGAGACAGGCAGGGTGCAAAGTCATTGAGAGAAGAATATGTGCTTTTGTACTGGCTTGAGCCAACAGGCCGAATTCTTTTGGGTTTAAATCTCCCCAGAGCAGGCATGATGTTGGGTTCATCAACCACTGGGCAAATGGAGAGGAGGAAGGGCACCTGACGGTAGGGTGAATCACTGAGAGGGGTCACCCTAAGTACCAAAAGGTGTTGAAACCAGGGATATCCAGAGCTGCAAACAGTGGGGACCTCTCAGCTTTTCCTGCATGTGAGAGCCCAGTTGCTGGGCCACACACTGGGCCATGTTATGAGCACGTAACTCAGTTTGCAAAGGGGGCCAATCGAGATACCCCTGTGAGGTGGGCAGAGCTGCAAGTCCTCCCTGTGCTTCGTCTTCATCTTGCCTATGATAACCCACTGCAGAAAAGCTGACGCCCAACAGGTTGTGCTCCCTGCTGTGTCTCTCTGAATTTTCTTTGCTGATCATTGCTTCATAGAGAGTTTCATTGTCCCGACGGCCAAAAGATACTGCAGCAATAGCAAAACAGCATTTCCAGTTATGCCCTGATGCCTGCCTTCATCTGTCCTCTGCATCTCCAGAGCTCTCACAGCAGAGCTGTTGCCACTAGTGCATTCTTTAGGCAGGGCACATCTTAAGCTCTCCATTGAACATCCTACCTCTTTCAAGCAGGCTGAGTTTTCTCAGTTTGCACTGCTGGAGTTAATACAGATCACTAGTGGTTTTGCTGGAGAACTTTGTCAGGTATGTAAGTGACTGCCTGTTAAGAAGTCATAGAAGAGAATGTTCCATTAACAGGGCATCAATGCAGTGTCTGCTCTTGTCATTGATCTTGTGCATACAGAAACAGATAACTCCTCTGCATGAAACTGAGAGCTGATGGAGTACATGGTTTTGGTAAGAACACTGAATACTCCAGAAAAGCAGTGTGAGGTCTCACCTGAGCCATACTCCTTCAGGAGGGAGATTAGCCATAGATGTGTATGTGCTTTCTTAGAGAGGGGAAAGATGATGTGAGATAGTCCTTTCGTCAGTGGTCCTGTGGGCATGTGCATTAGTGAGGAGCCATCACAGGCCATTTCTTCCTGAGCAAGCCACCACTCTGTAAGACAATGAGATGCTGAGCAGAAGCTGTTTAAGAGTGACAGGGGTGGCTGGTGACCTGTCCTGCTTGTAAAGATGACCTCTCAATACAACCCTGAGCTGCAAAATGCCCAGTAGGGATGGACAAAAAATGAACACATGCAGGTATTTTACTCCAGCAGGATGTGAAAGCATCAACCAGTAGTACAAATCCTGGTAGTATCTATACATACAGAAGGTGAATGTTTATGGGGTTTAGTGTAAGTCAGTAATTGTCAGACACTTTTGTTTCCTTTGGATGAAAACTCTAAGATTTGATTTTGTGAAATAGCCAGTGTTTTAAATCTGTGGACAAGGTGAGATGACAAGTATCATATGCATAAGAGCAGTTCTCATCAGTGTGGTCTTTGCTGTCTCTAAAGCAGTGCAAGCTGGGGCTGTGGGTGCTACAGGGAATTTGCAGCCCACCTGTGCTATAGGAGAGTTATTTTGGTTGTACAGTATTGTACATCTTCTGCCAAGTTTTATACACATAAAGAATGAAGCATTTATTTGACAACAGCCAACATAGGTGACTCTACGAAGAAGTGTAGCGAAAACCTACAGAGCATGTTTTGACTTCAACTAAATTGTAGCTCTGACTTATCTCAGTCACTTTGACAAGTAGTCTTTCATTTATTTCAAAACAACCAGTCCAGTTAAACAGCATGGGTGTTGGTCTGAAATTCCTGATTTCTCATGTGTAATTTCACTATGTGAGACTCACTGATGCAAACAGATGAATCAGGAAAACAAGGCTGGACTAGCCAGAGTTGATACAGGTCATGCGCTCAACAGTTAGTTGTTTGGGCAACAGCTCTAATTCAGAATCATGATTTAGGTGCTGCATGTGCCTGGTTTTGAAAGCACAGTCTTTATTAACTTCAGCAGAATCTAAAGGATTCTGCTATACAAAGCAATGAAACTGTGAGATACAAACCACTGTTCAGAAAATTCAGAACATGTTTTTAATGAAATCTCTTTTGGTAAATAAAACCACTACTTAAGCAATAGCAGTGATGGAACCTGTGTAAAAGACCCTAGGGAGAACTGCAACTTCTGGAGGCAGGCAAGACATTTAGGTTTGAATAACATTATCCACCTTTACCTCCAGCACTGCTGTGAAGTATCACACTTCATCTGAAACCAGTGTGCAGCAGAACAGGAAAGTGATTCTCCCTTACTAGCCCTGAGGATGAATGTGGCCTCTATAAATGCTGAAGGACTTGTTATTTTATGCATTAAGATTTGCTCATGTTTTTTTGCTAGAAATAGCAAGGCTCAGAAAACGTGACAATCAGTTGTTCCATTCTCAAGACATCCATCATTATAAATTATAAATACGAGCACTTTTCAGCTGCAACATTCAGCACTGAGACTCCTAGAATAAAGAGGTTTTGAACACTGTTCCCCTTCAAACTAATGGAAATTAAATGTCAGAATTACCTGCTCTTTTGCTGATGGAAAAAATGGCATGTGAAGTGAGTTGAGAAGAGGGATGGAGATGTGTAAGAACTTGATGAATGGAAGACCATTAGATGTCATGTCTAAAATTTGTGTTATCTGTGTTCATGGTTTGAAAACTAAAGCCTATGTACCACCTCCCCGTGGATATGATTCCCAGTCAGGACCTTCACCGTGAGTGAGTTGGCTGTGATTTGCCTGTGACTCTGTGTCCAGGGGTCAGGAGGAAGAGCAGAATCTGCATGGCAAAGAGCCTATTCCTCATGTCAGAAGCAGACGTTCCCTGTTCAATGGTACATGACAGCAGCCTCCCACTTCCCATGAGAACCGCTCCCTGGAACACAAAGTGCCAGGGCTGGGGATGCTGGGCTGTGCCTCAGGCTGGGTTTAAAGTCACAGACTATGTTGGAAAAGACTTTTGAGATCATCAAGTCTAACTATTACTCCAGTACTGCCAAGATCACTGCTAAACCGTGTCACTACATGCTCAACTACATGGTTTTTGCACACTCCCAGGGACAGTGATTCCACCACTTCCTTGGGAAGCCTGTTCCTGTTTGTATGGTCGAATCAGTCTAGTAGTTACATCTCCCTTTCTATCACCTTCCTAGCATGGCCATGAAATGGGGTTTGATGATCTACTGAACACTGTAAAGCCACTTGGTGCTCAGGCAGCAGAAAGCAATGTCAGCAGCTCTCATTTAACCCAGCATGCTGTCATCTTGGGAAATGACATGTTATGTCAGTTATTTCCAGCCCCTGAGCAGCAACTGAAATTCCTACAGAGAAAGAAAAAGAAAACCCAAGTGTAAGTCTTCTGGATAACAGCTGATAGCAGTTGTGCTTTGTCTTGTTCCATGTCAGTAATACATTTATGTAACTGGAGGTGATTCAGCCTGGTTCACCAGAACCACCCTCTAAAGCCACAGCTGCTTAAACACTGGCTGTGGCCAGGCAGGCTTTGCCATGCTGGGTCCTGCTCCCCAGTTGGATAAGAGAGTCACAAGGCTGCATGGGTGCTGCTTTCTGCTACTCCTGTCCCAGTGGGTCCAGGCCCAAAGGTTCATCTCCTATCTAATTAAAAATTCAGTCTTTCCTCACCACTTCTCTTCTTGGCCTCATTTGTCTCTGGAAGACTGTGGAAGGGATCACTCCTTCATGTTGGAGGTGTATATTCAGGTATATCTGGTATAGGGCAAACTTCCTGGACAGTGGCTTCATTTTCTGCCTCCCGTGGCATTTTTGGGTGCCTGGGGACATGCTCTGCAGTCCCTCTTTCACTGCTTTCCTCTTCCCTCCATTTTGCACCTGCATCAGGGTTGATTTATGAATAGCTTTGTGTTTCAGGCTACAGGAAGTCTTTCAGATGGACTTTCTTTTGGTTAGAACATGTCATTTCATTGTTAGCCCTCCCTGTGTGCTTAGTATTCTCTTTAGAGAGGTTGGAGAGAGACAGGGTTCATTACAGCTCCAATTTAAAGCTTGAGTAAGTGTGAATTCTACTGACTGCAGAGCATCAAGCACTACCCCTTGTTCTCCAGCTTGGGGATCACTTTGTATGCCAAAGAAAAGCAAAACGCACAAAGTAAGAGAGAGGGTTTAGAGCTCTAATCCAAACTGCCAGGAAACAAGACATTTCAGCTAACGACCACATAAATTGTGCTATTTCATTCTGGGTATGAGGCAGGTAGGAAAGTTTCCTATGTGCTGCTGGTGCAGTGCTAAGCTCACTAGTTCATGTTCACTTTTTTTCTGTAAGGAGCAGAGAACTCAAGAGAGACAGAGTCCCTCTTAGTGCTCCAGGAAACATCAGGATCAGATCAGGACCCCAGTAGTGATATCCATCTGGACATACTGAGCAAGTCTGGATATTGGTATCCAGTAAGGGTAGAAGCAAAGCTCTAAACAGAGTGAAAAATAAGGGAAGGGAGATGGTTAGCTTGAGTGCCCAAACTACCTTGCACAGGTGTACCTGTGTTGTTGTTTAAGGCTTAAACCACAACAACCTAACATGAGCTTTGGGCACAGTGGTAGGTAGCTTGGATTAATTGTTGCTACACTGAAAAAAATGAGTACAGTCTGATACTACAGTAGAAAAAGACAGCAAAACAGGGGGGTTTGCCCCATAATAAGCAAATACACAGTCATAGGATAAATATGGGTTTGAAACATTCAAATATTGTCTACCCAGGCAGACAGCTGCTTCCTGATTTACCGTGCCACACAGGACTGTGCGTGCCGAAGGAAGGATGAGTGGCTAGTACAGATGATATATTCAAAAGGTCATCATTTTTTTAAACCAGCTCTGGGTCTGAATCAATAAAAAGGTTTAGCAGTGCCTTTAGAAACACATCTCTGAGAAGACAGTGTTGTTCTTAATGTTACGGTCATGATGATTTTAATCACGTCTTACCTTTCAAATCTTTGCATCAGCAAACTTGCTCTCTAAATGTAGTCTGGCTGACCTCATCCAGCTTGCCGCAGGTCTTCAATATCTGTATTGATTGCAACCGTTCTTCAGCAAAGCAAAAGGCTGAGGACATGGTGTTCATGACACTACTGCCTAGGGACCCAGGGAACAATACTGGTGGGGAGCCAAATGGGAAACAGGCTGAATATCCTCAGCTCGATAGAAGTGTTGGAGTTGCTTCTATAACTAGTTGTGGACATGGTTGTGAATTTAGAGACATGGTCACTGCATTAGTTCACATTTTCTGATTGCCTTCAGTACAGCCTTTCATTTTTGCTGATTCCATGAAGCACACAAGATAGCGGTTTGAATGTAAAAACAGTTAGCAAGCATGCATTAATTGATACAAGAGGTGGAGCTGCTGTGAAAGACAGGGATTTAAGGGGTGAGCAGCTTCTAACAGCTGGAAAACGGGACTTATGAGTTACATCTCCTCCTGGTCAAATGGTCAATCACATCCCCTGCATAACTTGTGCATAGGTTGTGCCTTGAGAGCCTAGCAGCTTCCATCTTCTTGGCACATCACTGGAAGTGGGGGACTTAGTCATGATAGCAGTTTGAAAGACAAATATCCCAGTTGAAAGGCTTTGTGTCAAGGGATTGTCTCACATGTTGTTCCTTATGTCCAAGGCAAAGTAAAGGACCCAAAGCCTTAATTTGTGCATCCAAGACTGTTCTGGCCAGGAAGAGACATCCAGTCAGCCTGCAGGTCCATGGAGGTCTCTGCTTTTTCTAATTATTATTATTATGCTTTATCTGATCCCAGTTTTGCAATCAAACAAATGTGTATTTGTGTCTGTGTGAGGGAAGGGAACAGAGAAAGAAGCACCAGACAGAGCTTATTGGTGTCTGAGATTCACAGGAGCCTCAGAGTCAGAGAGAACTGCTCTACTCAGTGCTGTACAAACAGATCTGATGCCACTGTTTGATCCCATGGACTTCAGAGCCTGACTGTATGGTCTTGTCTCCACAGCTCTCAACACAGCAAGGTGGAAGAAACTACAGAGCAAGAAGGAGGAGCTGGAGAGGCACTTTGAGGAGGAGGTGAAGCAGCTTCACAAGCAGCAGCAGGAGGAGCTGCAGGTGCTGGAGCAGCGGCTGCAGGAGGAGTACAACACCAAAAGGGAGAGCCTGCAGGAGCAACACAGGCTGCAGCTGGAGCAAGTGAAATTGCAGCATCAGGACCAGGTCAGACTCTGCCTGTTCCCTTTGAAGAATAGAATCATAGAAACATCGAATCATAGAATAATCGAATCATAGAATAGTTAAGGTTGGAAAGCACCTTAAGGTCATCTAGTGCCGACCCCCCTACCATGGAAAGGGACACCTCACACTAAACCATGCCACCCAAGGCTATGTCCAACCTGGCCTTGAACACCACCAGCGATGCAGTATTCACAACTTCCCTGGGCAACCCATTCCAGTGCCTCACCACCCTCACAGTAAAGAATTTCTTCCTCAGATCCAATC
>JASSUY010030602.1:15904-32985 GCA_032466535.1 Forpus xanthops | reverse complement strand
CCGGGCGCGGGGGAAGGCCCGGCCCGGCCCCGAGCCCCGCGGGGCGGCGCGTACCTGGCAGAAGCCGCGGCAGTAACTGCGGGACGAGGGCTCCGACACCTCCTGCTCGCGGAGCTCCGCCTGCAGCTGCCAGAGCCGGGCCCGCAGCGCCGCCACCATCCGCGGCATCTCGGGCCTCGGAGCCGCCTCGGCCTCAGCGTCCGCCATCTACGCCCGGCCCCACTGCGCGTAGGCAGCGATCACGTGACCCGCGGCCGCTGACCTCATCGTCCCGAGACGGCGTCACGTGACGCTGCCCGGCGCGCAGCGGGAGGGGCCGGCGGTGTCACGTGACACAGCGGGCGAAGACACCCCCCCCCCCCAATCCCCGTACACCGGGGGGGGGTTCGGTACCGACCGCAGCCTTGGGTCGGCGTCGTCACCGGGGGGAACCCGCGGGTCTGTGCCTGGAGGGGCGGAGCGGTGATCCCGGGGGTCCCCTCCTCCGCGTTTCGGTGACTTCGGAACGGAGGGAGCAGGGCCACCCCTGGGCAAGGGCCTTTGTGCATCCGCCCGCCCGCTGCCCGGTACCGGTACCGGTCCTGCTGAAGAGAGGCAGCAGCAGAGCGCTGCAGTTCCTTGCCCAGAGGGTGCTCAGCATTGGAAGAGGGCTGGAGCTGCCGTCCCTGCAAGCACACACACAGTGTGGACGAGGCCCCAGTGCCATGGGTCAGTGTTGGCCTTGGCAGTGCTGGGGTAAGGGTCGGACTTTGTGACCTTAAAGGTCTTTTCTAATGTAATCCTATGGCTCTGTAATTTATCCTCCAGGAACAGGCCCGAGCACTGCAGGGAAAGGGGAAGAGTTAAAACCTGGAGGCAAACAGCAGGCACCGCACAGAAGGTGGTGGGGGCTTTGTACGTATATCCCTGTTTCAGAGCTGATGCATTTTATACGTGTTTGTACGCCTTCATGCATGTTGGATGTGTTTAAATGCATAAACAGAAGCATAGAATAGTTAGGGTCGGAAAGAACTTCAAGATCATCCAGTTTCAACCACAGGCAGGGACACCACACACTAAATGATGTCACCCGTATGTATGGATAAAGTATGTGTTTATACGTACGTATGTGTATGGGAGCCACTGAAGTAGCTGGAAGAGAAACCCTCCCTTTTACCCTGGAGAAACATTAAAGGCTCTCAGGGCCAGGACACTGTCCATGGGGACTGACATCCCATGGGATTTAACAGCCCCTTGCCACTGGTTGTTTACGTACCCTTTCATAGTACAGCCACATATCTATGTATGTATACATAGAAACGGGTGTGATGTTTCCCCTTTGTCTGCCACAGCCTTTCCAACATGATGGAGAGCAGCCTGCCAAGTCCATCAGCCAACGCAGCTGTGGGTGCAGGGGCTGGTGCCTGTGCTCCAGGACTGCTGAGTGTGTTTGGAGGTTTAGGTTGTTTGAAGTGGCACAACTTTTCCTATGAACACCCCAGAATGAGCGGTGTAACTGCACACCTCCCACCAGGATAACACGGCTACAGGAAAAAGGCAGTGTTGCTCCTTTGAAGACGAGTTGCTTCCTTGGTTGCTCCCTTCATCAGCCATAAACATCCCACATGTGTGCAGACGTGCAGTGAGAGCTCTGGATGCCTTTATCCCAGGTGGTGGTTTTCCTCTTTCCCCATGGAACGTGGCAGGATAATGAGGCCTGGTGTACCTGAGACACAGCCACTTGGTAGGGAGCTCATTCATTCACCTCTTGGCCTCTGCTGTTCCTTCAGCCTTTTGATGGCTTTGAGCTTTTCAGGTTTGGTTCTTACATTTACAGCAGCTGGGAGGTTTTCTCCCACGAGTGTTTTCGGATGGGTCGAGGCTCAGCAGCATGTCTATCACCAGGTATCCTTACACGAAATCACTTTATTTCAGGTTAGCAGTTCTGCATTGGCTGTTCAGGGAGGGCAGGAGGGGCTCATGTGTGCACTGGGCACCTGAGGGGGCAGTACCCAGATGGAGGTTTAGGTGACAAAGGGTGGATCGCCATGGTGGTGGCACTGTTCTGGAGCTCACCATCTGCAGGTGATGCCCAGCACCAGCTTCCTGTTCAGGCACTTTAGGCTTAGGAACAGGGGCTGAACATTTGCACTTTGGCAACTGGTTTCTGGGGCATCCAAGGCGACGTATAGAGAGAAGTATGGCATAAGGAGCTGGAAAAGGGGATATTGGGAATGAGAGGGATGGGAAGCAGGACAGAAGTGTAATGAGAGGAAAATGGAGAGACTGAAGGACAGGCCAAAGCCCAGGGGGGACCTGCAGCCTTGGTCCATCCGCTGTCCTCAGCAGCCCCTTTTCCAACATGCAGGCAAAGCAAAACATCCTCAAAAAGAGTCACTCCTGTCAGTGCAGGTCCAACCAAGGCAGGGGGATGGAGCAGGAGCCACTTCTCCTGTGGGAGGTCCCTGCTGGGGTCTGAGCCTTCAGTAACATCACCAATGTCCTGCTCACACCCCTGCATGGGCAGAGCACCCGCTCTGCTCCCACAGCACTGCCAGGGTGAGGCCTGGGCGTGCTCAGGGTTCAGCCCCCTCCTGGGGAAGGCCACGCTCGGCTCCAAGTCCCCTGTCATGGTCCTGGTCCTGCCGCCCTGCCCAGGACTCCCGCAGCTCCTGGTACAGCTCCTGGTGCTCCTCCTTCCAGCGGGAGAACCTCTCCGAGGTGAGCTCAGCATCACTGAGCAGCTGCTCCAGGGCCTGCAGCTCCGCCAGCTTCGCCTGCTGGGAAGGATGGGTTGTTTTGGGGCTGCTGCCCATGGGCAGTGTGCTCTGTGGGGTGAGAGGGGTGCAGGCTCCCACCTTGAGCGTGCTTTGCAGGGCCCGCACCGCATGCACCTTGGCATTGATGTGGGGGTTCTTGCTGCGGCGGATGAAGGACTTGCGGCCCTGCTCCTGCGTCAGGACCTGCTGCCGCCCGAGGAGGGACACCCCCCCCTGCTTCAGGCACTGCATCAGGCACTCGAGGTCCTCCCCGCTGTGTTCTGGGGGAGGAAAGGGGCAGTGGAGCAGGAGGGCAGCCCCGAAATCCCAAGGCACTGCCCCTGCCCCGAGTCCTAAGACACCGCATGGTTCACACTCAGACACATCCCAACTCAAGTTACACCCCCCACCCCCCCCCCCAGCATACATGCATACCAAAAGGGAGGCCCTAACTTAGATTAAAGGGTGCACACAATGTGACAGATGTCATCCCAGCACTCACCCGTGGATGTGCAGGGCTGGGGGCTGCCAGGCTCACTGCCACCTGGGAGGAGCTGGGCTTTCTCTGGGGTGTTTGGCAACCTTTTCCTTGGCTGAGGGACAGATGGGGTGAGACAAGGATCCTCCATCCCCTCCCCAGGGTGTCCCCCAGGGCAACTCACCAGGTCACATCCAGGCCTGGGGGACTCATCATCGGGGTCCTCAGCTTCTGTCTCACTGTAGCAGTCTGGAGGGGAAAGGGGAGGACAGTGACCGCAGAGGGAGTGGGATGCCCCTGCTGTCCCCCACCCAGGGCTCAGCATCACCCCAGACCTCCCCTCAGGGAGCATTTCCCGCATATCCCCCAGATGATGAGAATGATGGACCGGGCATGGCTGTCCCACCAGAACCAATCCGCAGGGCCCCCATCTCCCCCAGGAAGGGCCACTTACCTTCCTCCCTGTCTGGGACCACCTGGTGGGCCAGCGTGTACTTTGTTTTGGCTGTTATTAAGTGACTGACCCACCTGGGAAAGAAAGGACACACAGACAGGTCACAGCCAGCCCCATGTGCTGGGACCAGCACTGGTGGGTGCTGCGTGGTGTGTTACTCACATGCTCAAATCAGCCAGTGTTTCTGCAGCGAAGATGAAGGGCTTGTACCTCTGATGGCAGAGCTGGAACACGCTGGAGCAGGACAAGCAAGCAGCTGCCTTTGCCGCTGTGGTTACCCAGCACCAAAGCCAGTCCCAAGCCTGCATCCAGCCTCTCCTGCACCACAGCCCTCCCATCCCAACCCAGCCCTGGAGTTCGGGCTTTTCCCTGCCATTGAAGCTGCTCTGGTGCGCATCCTTGGCCCAGGTAACACCAGCAGCACAACGCACACACTGCTCAGAGCAGGGCACCCGTGCTGCAAAATGGCCAGTCTTGCAGCCCTGTGGGGACAACCACCAGCCCCAGAGGGACCCTACCAGCCCCATGGCGACATGGCATCACCCACCCCCTTCCACCACCAGCCAGGAAGTCCACGGTGAGACAGATCCCACTCACTATTTCTTCTTCTGCTCCCTTGTGCTCTCCAGGTCATAGGTGGTCACATTGACGAGTCCTGCAGCCTTCTCATCCTGCATGGGAGGCAGCTGTGTCCAGCACCCGTGCGAGTGCTGGGGACAGGAACCCCAAGAACACCCGGCGGTGCCACTCACGTTGGGGTGGTGGTACCAGTAAAGCGTGTGGCCCTTCAGCACAAACCAGCACCGCTTCCACTTCTGGGCCATGAAGCCGACGTGATCCTTCTTCTTGAGGAGCCAGCCATCGCAGTCCACCCGGCCCAGGTCCCGGCATGAGACCCGCCGGCGGCTCAGCCTGGTCGCCACTCCTGCCAGCCAGGGCATTGGGGGGGTCATGAGCAGGGAGGGGAGGCTGAGGCTCGGGGAGCCCCCAGGCCCTGTGCACAGCAGTCCCAGCAGGGTCCCGCTCACCTTTTGCTCTGCGCCCTCTCTGGGGGCTGCCCTGGATGGGGAAACAGAGACAAGTGCTTAGGGACAACACAGGGGGTGAGGGCAGAACAGCGTTAGATAACCCCAACACCCCCCCAGCAGTACCCAGAGCCCCTCAGGCACCTCCAGCTTGCACTCCCCTCAGCAGACAGCTCATCCCAGCACAGGCGTTCTGCCGCCCAGCCCTACCATCCATGTCCTGTGTCCCACACTGATGTCCTCCCAGTGCCTGTCCCCCCCCTAAGGCTCAGCGCCCCTCTCCCACCAGTTCTCACCTCCTGAGGGAGCTGGCTGAGGTCTGCACCCCCAGCCCCCTCCGCAGGGGCTGCCATGGGGCTGAGCTCTGCAGCAGAGGTGCCCGGTGGGGAACTACTCTCTTGTGCCACCTCCTCTGCAGCACCTGCACACAGCAATCAGGGCTGCAGCTTCCTGCCCCAGAGGAGAAACCGCTACACCCCAGATCCCCCCTGTGCTCCCCTCCTACCATAGCTGGGCAGTGCTGGCAGCTCCTCCACAGCCACTCCAGGCAGCCTCGAGTTCTGCTTGTCCTCTCCGGCCTCTTCGTCCGTGACAAGGTCCAGAGCAGAGTCTGGCCCTGAGTCAAAGTCAGCAGCAGCGGTGCTGGAGGAAAAAGGGATCCTTAAGCTGCAAACCCCCTTGGGCTCTGTGGGGATCCCACTATGGGCTCCAGCCAGCCCCACGCCTGCCCGGGCAGCCACAGTTCTCCCTGCCCAAGGAGGAGTGGGGCTGGAGGCAACGGCAGCAGAGGCTGAGCTGCACCCACAGGGTCAGAGCCCAGCCTGGTGGCTCCTGCTACCGGCTCCACGCACGCCTTTCCATTCTGGGAGAGGAGAAAAGTCACATCTAAATATAGTTCCAACCCCACTAAAACGTTACCAAGTGAATGAGTTACAAACACAACCGCTTTCTTTTCCATTCCTTAAGACTACTGGCAGATTCCCAGGACACTTGCCACTGCTGCCAGCACCTCTCCCGCCAGGAAGAGCTGGGAAGAGGCTCTGGATGCAGCTCCAGGGTGGCCGGGCTAGAGGAGCTGAGGTGCCAGGGGACCGGGCTCACCTGGAGGTCAGGGATACAGGGCTGCCTGGGCACTCACTGCTTCTGGTGCTGGTGGAATCTGTAGCATCCAGAAATGCTTCCAGGAGCTGCAGATGGAGTGTCAGGCCCAGGTGCCATCCCGCCACGGACCCCCAGAGCTTTAGGGACCACCAAGGTGATGGGAGATGTCCCAGCTCCAAGCATCCCTGCGGTGTTCCCAGCATAGCCCAGTGTGGCACCGGGATCACTCACCTGCTGCCTGGGAGAGGATGGGGAGCCGGGCAGGTCGAGGGGGACCTTCTTCAGCACCAGCGTCACTCTGCTCACGTTCTCCAGCAGCTTCTTTGCCAGGTTGACGCGTGTCCAACCCACCTGCACGCACTGCCTGGTGAACCACAGGGGACAGACAGCCCCACACTGCCCCACGGCCTCGCAGCCCTATGCACCCCCCAGGCCCATGGCTCCTGCATCCCTCAAACCTTCCTAGGCAGTGGCTTGTGTGAGCCCCAGACCTTTCCCAGCCATGGCTCCTGCACTCTGCAGGACACAGCTCCTGTGTATCCCCCCCACAAACCCTCCCAGCTGCAGGTCTCATGTCCCCCCAAAACCTTCTACCCACAGGCCCCATGTCCCTCCATTCCTTCCAGCCTTCCAGCTCCCCATCCATGACTTCACCCGTGACTGCTGAAACCAGCACCACCCTTGTGCCCACATGTTCTCCAGCTTACCACAATCTGCTCATTGACCTGCACGATCTCATCTCCGGGCAGAATGAGGCCCCTGTGGGCAGCCAGGGCCTAGGGCAGAAGCAGGGTGGGATTGGGGTAACTGGCATGCAGGGGTTAACCATTAACCAGCACCTGAGCTGGCACAGCACTGGCTGATAGGACCAGGGTGCAGAGGGGGCTCCCACCACAGGCCAGGCTGTGCTCTCTTAGCTACATGGTCTTAGCCACAGGCAGCCCCCCCCATCTCAGGACTGGGGGGGGTGGAACCCCCACAGCAGGGGCTAGAAGTGGGTGACTGAGGGACAGGGTGGGATGACAGACAGGGGGAGAGCCTCTCACTCACCTCCGAGGTAGCTGCGGACACAAAGTGCAGGCAGGAGGTGGTGGAGGTGATCTTGAGGCCCTGGGGGGGGACAGGAGGGAGGTGTGAGTGCGATGCCAGGCACTGGGGGGCACCGGGGCGGTGGGGACTCACCAGTGGGGCAGTGAGGAGTTGGGGGGTGCTCCCCAGGGGCTCAGAGGGTGGCATTAGGGTGTCAGGGGACGTCAGGAGGCTCCCCCACGGGTTGGAGGGCAGCATTAGGGTGTCAGGGGACGTTGGGGGACTGCTCTGCAGCACCACACGCTGCAGCACAGCCCTGCGGTCCAGCAGCGCCATGGGGCTGCAGCCCACGATGCTCTCACAGATGCCCACGATGTGCTGGCACTGTGGGTGACAGCAGGGGCTGAGGAGGGGCTGTGGCAGCATTAGGCCCCCCATTAGGCCAACCCCTCCTCACCCAGCACTTACAATGTGCAGGATGCGGCTGTCCCTCTTCGCTGCAGGACAGTCCTGGAGAGGCAAGACATGGGGCTGAGCAGGACAGGATGGCTTAGCCCCTTCCCATCCCAGCTGGGGAGGTCCCACATGGAACTCCCCTCATATACCACATCCCTCCCTTCTCCCTCTCCAGCAGGCAGAGCTTTGGGGGACAGGAGAGCCAGGGCAGCATCACACCCATCACCATGGCCTTGGGACACCCACCGCCTGCAGTGTCTCTGCCAGCTGGGCGCAGAGCAGGACGATGTCCTGGCTGGCTGAGAAGTCATTGAGGGTGGAGAAGAGGTACCTGGGTAGGGAAATTGGGGGGCAGAGAGCTCAGCCCCAAGTGTGGGGGGCACCCAGCACCCAGGGCTGCCCGTACCCACCCCAGACCTGTTGAGCCAGGAGAAGAGCCCCTTGGCAGCCCTGACCAGGTCGACGACATGGGCCAGGAGGGCGAGGGAGGGCGGCCGAGGGGCAGTCCCCTCCGGCAGCTCCCCCAGCACCAAGCTCTGGGTGCCTTGCGCCAACTCCCGCAGCCTCTCCGTCAGTGTCCGCAAGCTGGTGCCCGCCAGCCCCGCTTCCTGCGGGGATACGGATGAGGGCAGAGGGAACTTCCATATCCCTCCTTCCACCGCTGGAGCCCCGCAGCGCCCATGGGCTCCGGCACTCACCAGAGCACGAAGCTGCTCCACGGCCTCCAGCAGGAGCTCCTGGTGCCCCAGGCGCCGCACTCCCAACGCCTCCAGCGATGCAGCCGACAGCCCCAGCAGTTCGGGCCCCGCCAGTCCCCACGTCTCAAACGGATACCCCTGCACCGCAACATCCAGCCCTGCCCGAGGCCGCGTTGTGTCAGAGCATCCCAACCGCGTCCCTGATGCCCACCCGCCATGCAACTAGCGGTTGGTCTCAGTGCAGACACAACGGCCATGTCCCCCCCTCCCCAAACCCAGATGCAGGAGCCAACCCACCAGGGACGAGAGGAAGGACTCCATGGTACCCCCCCGCTCACCCTCGGCGCTCACCTCGCAGCCAGGCCGCTGCCTGCTCCGGGCCCCAGCTGCCCACGGGCTCCATGGCGGACAGGCCGGAACGGGCGGCGGGAGCGGCCGCTCACCTGCGCCGGCACCGGGCGGCCCCATTGGAGAACACGAGCGCCGCTCACCGCTGAGGCCCAGGCCGGGCCCGAGGGGAGAGGCCCGGGCGCGCCTCAGTGAGTCAGGGCCCAAACGCCCGCGGCCAAACGGGGCCCGCGCAGGGCATACGGTGAGGGCCGAGGCCTGCTCGGGAGCCAGCGGCCCTGTGGGTGAGAGGCTCTGCTTCACAGAGCCCTGAGGGAACCCTGAGGGGAACCCCGGGGCTTTAGGGGTCACCCCCATCCCGGGGACAATTCCCACCGCTTCCTTTGCAGGTGAGGAAGCAGTGTCCTGGTTTGAGGGCCTCAAATCCACGCTGCCGCTCTCGCACTCATTCCCCTCTCTTTCTTCCTCAGTCCGAGGGGATGGGGAGGGGAATAAAAGAATGCAACTCCCACAGGTTGAGGTAAGAACAGTTTAGTAACTAAGGTATAACATAAATCACTGCTGCTGCCACCAATAATAATACAAGAGAAATACAAGGAAAGAGAATACAACAGATCTTCACCTGATATCTAGCCACGCCACACAGTGCCCCCCATCACCTCATACCAAGCTCGACTACACAGTGCACCCCTTATACCAAATCCCGGCCATGCCATGCACACCTCCCCTGCACCACCATCTTTTCGGGTCTCTGCCCTCTCCGTCTCTCCATCCATGACATGACGTGCTGTGGTATGGAATACCTCTTTGGTCAGTTTGGGTCAGGTGCACTGTCTCTGCTTCCTCCCGGCTTCTTCCCGGCTCCCCTCCTCCCTGGCAGAGCATGAAACTCAGGAAGTCCTTGTCCAGCCTGAACACTCCAAGCCATAACTATAAACACTGGTGCTATCAGCACTGTTCCCAAGCTGAAAATCCAAAACACAGTGCTGCACCAGCTACCACTTAAAGAAAAACAACTGCTGCTGAACCCATGACACAGAGGCAGCGGCTGCCCCATGGCACAGCGCGGCTCTCCCATCCATGGCCCCCCCAGACTGCCCTGGGCCTCGCTGCCCGCCTGCCCCCTCCCGCTGTGTGCGCTTCGGGGAGCAGCAGGCGCTGATTGCGGCTGACAGCGCTCGGCGCTCGCTGGGTGCGCGCTGCACGTCCCGGTCCCACTGCACCATGGTCATCCGGCCCAGGGGTTTAACCCCGGGGTACTTCCGGCTGCTCCAGGTAAGGGGGATCCCCGGGGGGCTGAGGGTGGGAGCCCCCAGAGGCCCCTGTGCTGCCCACCAGGCCTGCGGGCCCTGCCCGGCCCTATCCTGCCTCCAAGTCAGCAGCAAGGGTGCTGCTGGTGGAGCCCTGCGAGCAACAGCAACCCCGGGGGGACCACGGAGCTGTCCCCATCGTCCCCACATCCCAGTGGGGTGTGATGGGGATGCTGAGGGCACGGCCTCAGGACCTCTGTCCCCGGGGGTTGTGGGGCTGTGTCTCACGTTCCCCTCTGCTCTCTCCCCCACAGATGCAGCTGGCAGTGGGGCGCAGGGCCGAGCCGGGGGGGCGGCTGCTGACCCCCCTGGCTCTGCTGCTGGCGGCTGCCGGGCTCTGCCTCTCCTTCTACAGCGCCCGCAGGATGGCCGAGCCCCACAAGGCCCCCCCGGAGCGGTGAGGAGGGGTCCAGCATTGCTGAGGGGGGGGCAGGGTCCCCCTCTGCCCACTGGCGCCCACCTCAGCACTGCTGCCAGCGCAGCATCGTTCCATCTGCGCCATGTCCGGTTCATCCTCCATGCCCGGGCAGCACAGGGCCCTGGGGCCGAGGCACACGTGCCTCTGTACCGTGTGTCTGTCCCTGCTTTTGGCAGCCAGTTCATTGGCTGCGATGGAGAACGCAGAAACCACGTCCTGGCTCCAGAGCAGGCAGCTGAGCCATGGGCCAAGGCACTGCAGGACAGCAGGATCCAGCCACAGGACCAGAGAGCAAACGAACAGACAAGAAGGTGTAGCTGGATGCTGCATCCATCTTCCTTTCCCCCACCAATAAGAGGTGCCCAGGGGGGAGCCCCCCACCATCCACATGCAGCCACAGCCAGTGGAACCCCACAGGAACTGAAACCAGCGCTGAGCACCGTTAGTGACACAAGAGGAGGGTTGGGACCTGCAACTATGGGGATGGGGCTGATGGGGCCATAGGGTCAGGCGCTTCCTGCTGGGGGGGGCATCTGAAACCTTCCACCCCCCCCTTCCTGCATCCACCACTCCCTCTCCCCTGAGTCTCGGGAACAAACCCAGGCGGGCTGCATGGAAATAAACCCTTTCCTGCTGAGCACTGCTGTACTGCTCCTCTGCTTTTCCACTGCCCCAGCACCACAGCTCAGCAGTAGACAAACCTCTAGCACGAGGGGTTTGCTGCCAGGGCTGCATCAGCGGTACCACAGTGCATGGTGACGTTGTCACTATGTCCCATGAAAGCCAGGCAGTGTCACCAGCAGGACCGCAGCATCAGGCTGATGCATGCAAGGCAGGGAGCCTGATCACACCACACATGCAGCCCCAGGCCTCCAGGAAGATGGAATCACTTGTAGGTGTTGGATTTTAAGGGACAGGAGCCTGGAAGTGTCCGTGCCAGGGGACACCAGCACTCCCGTCTAAGGGCCCAGCACACGCTGCTCTACCAGCCAAGGCATTGGGAAGAGGCTGTTCCTCTGGGCTGGCAGTATTTCCCTTTGCATGATGAGGAAGAACAACCCCAAGCAGGGCAGGCACATTCACAGAGAGCTCTCGACACTGCCAGCCTGTTCACTGCTGTGTTTTAATGGAGTAAAACCAAGGAGAGGAGCCTAAAACCAGTCCACAAGAGATGAGCACGCAGTCACACCAGCACCAAAGGAACAAGCAGCCTGCTCCCACCCTGGAAGATGGGGGCACCGAGGGTCTCGCTGGCTCCTCCTCCTCATTAGAGCTGTGAGTAGCAGCGCTGCCAGGAGCAGTGTTTGCCTGCACATCCTTCTCCCAAAGCTGAAGACAAAAGCACCCTCACAGAGCCGCCAGGCCCTCAGCACGCAGTGCTCAGCTGGACGCCTCCATCTCAGTCACTTCTTCCTCCAGGGGCTGTGTCTGCACTTCCACCTTCTTCGGGGGGATGTAGGACCCCATCCCAGCGGCGCGCTCGGCCTCCTCCTGCGTGTACGGTGCCTCCCGCAGCTGCTTCAGCCTGCGGGTGTGTGTGTGTGTGTGTGCAGAGTTGGGGTGAGGCTTTCAACCCCAGCTCCGCACCCCAAAAACCGACGCTGCCGCACCCCGATGAGGCGGCTGCAGGTCACAGAGCCACGGGGGGGCCCTGCTCAGGCATCGCTTTACCTCTTCTTGTGCACCTTGGACCGGAAGTGCTCCTTCATGCTGGTCAGGTCCACAAAGTAGCGCCTGGAGGGGTACAAAACACAGGGGTCAGGCTGGGGTATGCCGGCCCCATTGCCCCCTGTGGTGGGGCAGGACCCCCAGAGCTCCACTCCCAAGATCGGGACAAGATGCCCCGCAGAGGTTGGACCCCCCCCGGCCCGACGCACGCGCAGTGCAGGCAGTAGAACTGCGCGCATCCCGGCAGGTCGGGGTCCGGCTCCTGCCGCAACAGCCGCGCCGCGTTTTCGGGCTTCAGATCCCGGTGGATCTCATCCAGGTCGCGCCGACGCCGTTTCGTCTTCAGCTGCCGCGCCAGGGAGTGAGCCCGGTGCGCGCCGGTGCGGCGGCCATTGCGCGGCGACATGGCGGGAAACACGCCCCGCCCACCCAGGCGGACGTGCGTCTGCGTGCCACGCCCCCACCAACAGACCACGCTCCCACCATCAAAACCACGCCCCTTTCCAATCAGACCACGCCCTCCTTTACGGCAGACCACGCCCTCATAATCAGACCACGCCTATTTCCTATCAGACCACGCCCTCATCAGCAGACCACGCCTATTTCCTATCAGACCACGCCCTCATCAGCAGACCACGCCCCCCTCATCAACGCCAGATTACGAAACCCATCAACAGACCACGCCCCCATAAACAGACCACGCCCATTTCCACTCAGACCACGCCCCTCACAACAGGCCACGCCTTCACCAGTAGACCACGCCCCCTCATCACAATCAGATTACGACCCCATCAGCAGACCACGCCCCATCACAGACCACGCCCTCCACCATTAGACCACGCCCCTGATATCAGACCACGCCCCCATCACCAGGCCACGCCCTCATCCCAGTATTACGCGCCCCAATCAGACCACGCCCCCTATCCTCAGACCACGCCCCTGACATCAGACCACGCCCTCCCACGAGACCACGCCCCCATGCTCCGCCCCGTGGCTCCGTTCCGTCCCGGTCCCCGCTGGACTGATCCGGGCCCGGCTCAGCACCGATCGTGTGTCCTCCGCCCCGGGCATCAATTACAGATGGGAACCCGCGGCACTATGAGCGCGAGGCCCGGGCGGTGCTCTGCGGGCTCGGGGCAGCCCCAGCGCTGCGGGGCCGCTGTGGGCACGGGGCACTGGGACCCTGAGCTGTGGGGGGGCTATGGGGTGGATGTGGTGGGAGCGGCTGCTCCCGCGCTGCCCCCGCTTCGGGCGGGCTCAGGTTCCCCTTTGTGCTTGGAAGGAGCCCCTGAAACTTTAATGAAGCCACCGGATCGCCGGGGCGGCGCGGGGGTGCTCAGCCTCCCCCCACCGGCTCCCCACAGCACCCGGCGGCTCCCAGCCCCACAGAGCCCCTCACCATGGCGCAGGGCTTCTGGCAGCTCTACAAGGCCAAAGTGCTGCAGACCCTGGGGGGGGCTCGGGCAGATGGGGCGCTGCAGGATGAGGTACGGAACGGGGGTCAGCACCAAGGCTGGATCCTCGCCAAGCGGGGTGACCGAGCTGCCTGTCCTCCCCTTGCCTGCACTCCTGCCCTCACTTCGGGGGTTCGTTGCAGGGGGATCAGCCTGAGGTGATGGAGATGGCAGAGCCGCCCGTGCTGACGGAGGAGAGCCCCAGCTCCGTGTCCCAGATAGCGAGGAAGGTGAGGTGGGGGGTGGAGGAAGGCGCGGGGGCCCTGCTGGGACCGAGGGGTCCCCGGTGAGCACAGTGCTGCCTCCCCTGCAGGTGCAGGGGGTGGGTGCCCGGGGCTGGCGGACGATTTCATCCCTCTTCACCCGCGAGGATGAGCACCGACTGCTCAGCACCGAGCTCTGCGCAGATCAGTAAGTGGCACATCAGTGGGGGGGTACCCCAGAGCCTGGATCCAACCCATGGGAGCCCATGAGCCCACGCATCCCCCATCCCATCACCTGCATCCCCATTTCCTGCCACGTCTCTTGAGGCTGGGCTGGGGGGCAGCAGGCAGAACCCCAGCATGGAGGGGTCCTCGGGGGTGCCAATCCTGGCCACTGTGGGATGCAGTGAGAAGGGTCCCCACACCGA
This sequence comes from Forpus xanthops, assembly GCA_032466535.1. NCBI lineage: Eukaryota > Metazoa > Chordata > Aves > Psittaciformes > Psittacidae > Forpus > Forpus xanthops. The sequence continues at coordinate 19,177 of JASSUY010030602.1, read as the reverse complement.
CACCCCCATACCCGCTCTCTCCCCAGCCCTCTGGCCGCCTCGCCCCCGGAGCCCCCCCCCTCTGAGAAGACATCCAGCTTTTGGGATCTCTTTGCTACCAAATGGCAGCAGGCGTCGGGGTTGGACAAGGAGGTGTCCCCCCCGGAGCTGGACGAGACCCCCGCGGAGCCATCAGGTGACGATGGCAGTGACCTGCGGGAGCCGGAGGAAGGAGTGTTCCGTTGGGGCTTCCTGTCAGGCAAAGTGGCCGAGATCCGGAGTAAAACCGCTCCCAAGGGCAAGTAGAGGAGGATGCGGCAGCGGGACCCCGATCAGCACCAGTGGCTATGGGGGAGCAGCCCCGGCCCACAGCCGAGGGTGCTCGGCGGGGTTTCGGCAATGTGTCTGCACTAAAGACCCCAAAGTGCCCCTGCTCTGTGAGCCCTGCCTGCTGCTTGCTTCACCCTTGTCCTCCCCAGGAGCCCTATTGCCCCATGAGCAGCGTGGCCCTGCCATGGGGCAGGGAGCTGTGTGTGCCCCCGCCAGGCTGAGCTCTGCCCCACACGAACCACATGTGACGCCCTATAGGAGCAGAGCCGGGTTTATTGAGCGCTGCTCCGGCCCCAGCACCCCTTTTGCTGCGGAGTGGGCACTGCCTGCAGTGGGGGGGGCTCGGGCTCTGCACACCCCATAGCTTTCAGCTGGTGCAGGGCATGAGCAGAGACAGGGAGCATGGAGATGGGTCAGGGAGGGGGGCAGCAGACAAGGAGGGATTCCCCCAGTCCCACCTGCCCTCCAAGTGTTCCCCCTCAGTCATCCCCTGGGTAGACCTGGCGGTCCTCACACAGCACCTCCATAGCACCAGAACGGGGTTTGTCCCCCACCTCAGACGGGGGGCTCCTGAGCCGCCATCCCGGCCCGTTGGCAGTCATAGAGCCACTTGATGATGCGGGCATTGCGCTCCACCACCGAGACGGCAGAGCCCATCCGAGCATCTCCCTCCTCCTCCTCCTCCTCCCCCGGCCCCACCTCCCCGTCGCTGCCCCCCGAGGCCTTCTCGGGCTCCGACTCGCAGGAGCCGTGGAGCACAGCACGGCCGTTGTCCCAGGCCGCGGGCACGAACCTCTCCCTCCCCAGCAGCTCCACCACCGCCCGCTCCAACCCGCAGCAGTTGAAGAACCGCTCCTGCTCCGAGAGCGGCAGTGACACGCGCAGAGCCAGCGCCGGCTTCCCGGGGGGCAGAGGGACGGTGCCACCGCTGCCGCCACCGCTGCTGCCACCCGGTGCCCCCGCGTCCTCCTCCTCTGTGGGCACCCACGGCACGGAGGGCTCGGGGCTCCGGGGTACCGGCGGCCCCTCGCCCTGTCCCCGTGCTGGGGAGGAGCTGGGGCGGTTGTCCCTGCGGGGTCCCTCGGTGTCCTCCGTGTCCCGTTTCTGCCGGTGGATGATGAGGGACTCGGGGCTCAGCACGTGGCTCCCTCCGGTGCGGAGCAGCACCGGGCTCCGACACAACTCGTGCCGCTGCTGACGGCCGAGGGCTCGCTGGGCTCCGGGGGAGAGCCGCGGTGAGCGGCTCCGCAGCGCCGGTTCCTGCCGCCGGGTGATGACCTGCAGGGACTTCACGTACTTGGCCTTATCGGCCTCCAACCGCTCCACAGCACTGCACGTCCGGGCCCCCCCCTGCCCCTGCGGGCACACGGGGCCGCGGTGCAGCCGGGCCAGGGGGGATGCGCGGCCGGGGACCACGAGGCGCAGGTTGCTGGAGGCACAGGCGGCAAGAGGAGGGCTGCCCGGGGGCACCATCGCCCCCAGACCCTAAAGGTGAACCCCGGTTGCTCTGTTGTGCCCAGGAGTGGCTGAGGAGGGGTCTGGTGCTGCGGGCGGGGAGGCTCCCAAAGCTTCGCTTGGCTCCGGATTAGGTCCTGGGAGGACAGAGGAGATGCGGGTTTAGCACCAAGGATGCAGCAGTGGCAGAAGTGTATGGGGAGGTGTGAAGCAGAACTGGGGGTTCCCTTCATCTCATGCTTCGGCCAACAGCGAGTTGTGCCAGACAGGCACAATCCATCCCCGGGCAGGAAGAGAGAAGTGCTGAGCATCTGCCGGCTTCAGCAGCGCCGCAGGAGCAGCTTCCAACACGAAGGAATAGCAGAGCCGCTGCCTTATCCATGAGCACAGGGACAGGAGAACAAAGCCGTGCACAGGAGAGCTGCGGAGCTGCCCTGGCTGAGCCCTGCGTGCTGGCACCGGGGCTGCAGGATGCTCTCAGGTCTCTGTGCTGTGCTCCCTGCAGCCGGGCTGAGGCATCTCCTGCTCAGTGAGGAGGGGGCATGGAGCAAAGGGGCTTTATGAGCCCTGGGGCGTGATAGAACCATAGAATCACAGATTGGTTTGGGTTGGAAAGGACCTGAAGCTCATCCAGTTCCAACTCTATGCCATGGGCAGGGACACCTCCCACTAAACCATGGCACCCAAGGCTCTGTCCAACCCGGCCTTGAACACCACCAGCGATGGAGCATTCACAGCTTCCCTGGGCAACACATTCCAGTGCCTCAGCACCCACACAGTAAAGAACTTCCTCCTCATATCCAATCTAAACTTCCCCTGTTCCAGTTTGAGCCCCTTGTCCTATCACTACAGTCCTTGCTCAGCTGTGCCCAAGCATCTGTGCAGGTCAGGGCTGTGGATCCAGTGGTGGGTGTCAGAGAAGGGGGTCTGGAGCCTGGGCCTGGGTTTGTAAATGCCTAAAGCAGATGGGTTCACTGAGCATAAGAGACCCAAATGGTCATGGAGAGCCGGCCCATTGGCAGCAGCGACCCAGCCCCTGGTGACAGCAGGGACATGAGCAGAGCAGGATCAGTGCAGAGCCAACAGCCCAGGAGCCCTCTGCCTGCTCAGCTCCACACAACTCCATCACTGCATCCACCCCTGTACAGAGAGGGAAACTGAGGCAAGTGGCTTGTCCGGCCCCGTGCCCCCAAGGGCTGAGCTCCCCACTGCTGGGCAGAGATCCACAGCAGCTCAAGGGAAGGTGCCCCCAGCACAGCCCCATCACCTTCCAGCTTTGCCTTGGCAGAGCCAGTGAGCCCAGTGTCCTGCACTGAACCAGGATCGTGCCCAGCACCTGGGCTCGGCAGGTGGAGGATGCTCTCACTCACCTGGACCCACACAGGGATGCAGGGATGGGATGTGGGATGCTCTGTTCTTGCTCAGCTCCTGAACCCACACAGGGATGCAGGGATGGGATGTGGGATGCTCTGTTCTTGCTCAGCTCCTGAACCCACACAGGGATGCAGG
>JASSUY010030602.1:0-15804 GCA_032466535.1 Forpus xanthops | reverse complement strand
GATGGGATGTGGGATGCTCTGTTCTTGCTCAGCTCCTGAACCCACACAGAGATGCAGGGATGGGATGTGTGGACACTCTTTTCTTGTTCAGCTCCTGCCCCTCTGCCGACCACAGCAAACTGAGCCCAGAGGAGGCAAGGAGCCTCATATAGAGGTTGAGGAGGAGCCACCCCATTAACCCCTGCCAGCCCAGCCCAGCCCCACAACAGGATCCCACCTTGCCAGCCCTGTGCCCCAGCCACAGCTTCCACACGCTGGAGCCCACCCTGCATCACTCCTGCAGTCCCAGCTCACCCCTGCAGCTCTCCTCCTCCTTCTGCCACCTCCTTACAGGATCCTGGGGTCCGCAGCAGAGGTCTCTGCCTCCTCCCAGGAGGGACTGAGTCTCTTTGTCCCTCCCCAGCGCACAGCGCATTAAGAACGGGACAGAGAAACCCCATCCGCTCCCGCAGCTCCTCCCGCATCCCCCCAGGATGCAGTCCCTTTCCCCAGGACCCTGTCCCATCCAGAGGGGAGCAGGGAGGTAAGATCCTCCTGGCACTTTCTCTGCTGGTGGTGCAAGGGTCAAAGCGAACCAGGCAAGTTCCTGCCTCCCTTTCCCCCTCCCCGGGAAGCGCTGTAAATCGCAGGAAGCCACACTGGGCTGGAGCCGGCCCAGGGGCTATTTTTACCTCTGCCCAGGGCTGGGTGCTCCCAGGGGCACCCCCCTCTTCCCAGCTCCTACCTGGGGGGCTGCGAACGTGGTGGTCGTGGGGGGACATGGGGCTCCCTGCAGCTCCTGCAGATGCTATGGATGGAGGGCACTGCCCGGCCCAGGCTCCAGCAGGGACAAAGCCTCAGGCATTTGGCCCTGGACCAACTGGGACCATCCCAGTGCCTCCATGTGGTGCTGCTGCTCAGGAGCTGGGTCTGCATCCAGCGCTTCCCTGGGTGATAGCACCAGTGCCAGGACTGCTGGGCTGGTGAAAACGGAGGCTACACCAGAGGCTGAGCAGGATGAGAGCAGCCAGGGCTTGTCCAGGCTCTGCAGGCACGGGAAAGCCCCAGGGAAAGCAAGGAAGGGACAGGACCCATTCTATTGTAATAAACGTGGAGAGGAGCAACGCAGGGAGCTGCCCATCAGCAGCACTCGGGTTCTGGGTGCACAACTCGACCATGCCGAATCCAACCACCTCCAGAGGAAGACAGGAAAAGGATGGGGTAAGTGATGGAGAAACCGGCGGCAGCCGCAGGAAGAGGAGTGTCCACATTCCCACACGGGGGAGGACCTATTCTGAACTCCAGACAACGTGAATCACTGCTTATGAGAACAGGTTTAATTACCTGAGCAGGATTAACGGGAAAGCCACAAGTGAGTAAGAGCAGCCTCATATTCCCCTTTCTCCAACGGATGCAGGGTGTTCCTGTGGGATGCTCCTACCAAACGCCTGCCCCAGTCCCGGAGCAACCGTTCTCCTCTGCAGCTCCTCCTCAGAGCACAGCTGAACTGGTTCATTTAGGCAACGCGCATTCCCTTTGGGGTACAATGGGATGATTTGAGGGGCACCTCCTGGCATCAGCATCCCAGGCAGCTCCCGCTTCCCCTGCGGATGCAAATGGAGGTGTTGTCACTTGGACTGCTGGGAAGGGATTTACCCCATTTACCATCCTCCTGGTGGCTTTTCTTGGTCACGAGGATGCTCCAAGTCCCTTGGTCTCCTTTCCGATGACTCGGAGCTCTCACAAGGTGCTCTCTGCTCTGCAATGGGGCTCTGCTTCCCCCCAGCTCACTGCGAAGCAAGCAAGGTGCCAGGCAAGCAAAGCTACCCTGGGCACAACCCAGCCACTGCTGGTAAAGAACCCTCCAGCCTTGCAGAGGGTGAGAGGAGGCTGAGGAAGCCCTCAAAGGGATTTCTTCTTCTTCCAGCTCCTGAGGACACAGCCCTGCTCCTGCGGACCCCATCATGGCAGGGACAAAACTGCCCCCATTCAACCCCTTCCAGATGCATTTCTCCTTTAAGAAGTGTAAAACCCCACTTTAACTGCCCCCAACCACGTGTGCACAGGGCTGCAGCACCCCATAGCAGCCGTCTGCTGCTGCCTGCTGCTTTGCTTCCACATCCCACAGAAAGCCCTTCGTGGTCCCAGCTCCATGCATGTGCCTGGGGAGCAGCCCACGGGAGCTGGATGGCTTCAAGCAGAGGACTTGTGGTACAGGTGCAAAAGTACCGATGGCTCCAATGGGCACGAACAACCCCAAAACCATCACCGACCTAAGGCAGCCACCCACAAGTAGGAACGAGGCAGCAGTGGGGCCCAAGGGAACACACTGGGGCTCCTTGTTCAGATCCTGCAGTGGTGGCTTCAGAACCCCATGGTGGGCAATGGCTGCAGAGCAAAACGGGTCAGAACCATGACCCTGAGGACAGCGATGGAGGAAGGTGCCAGGACTGAGGGCTGCATCCCCAGTGTCAGAGGTGAGCATCTGGGCTGAACCCACTGACCCTGCAAGGGACCTGCACAGGTCTTTAGGCTGCATCTCTTCTATCTGAAAGCCCAGAGATTGAAGAGCCCTCTGCACAACTGCACCTCTGACAGCGGTTCTGCCCCCTCAGGACAATGCACATATGGGGCAGCCCCAAAGTGAACAGCTCCATCCATCACCGGGCAGCCCAGCACAGCACCATGGCTTAGCCCAGGCCCCTCCTCACAAACTGCAGCCCTGATGCAATTCCTTTTTCCTTCAGGCAGCCAAAGACTCTGCACGTTCACGTGGGAACAAAGGCATTTCACAAGCACATGGGTCGGGCTGCGGCTCCTCTTGCAGTGCTGGTGCTGGCTCAGCCTCCAGCTCACTTCTCCGTGTTCCATGTGCTCACAACAGCACACAGCCCCCAGAGCAGGCTTATGGAGCCAGAGAGACCTGTGGGGCTCAAGTCCTGCTCTGTGCCTCCTCCTGCTCCCCAGACACTGGAGGCATTAACACAAACCACACTTTGCATACACAGCTCCCTCCACCCCAAGTGCCCATTCAGCACTTGGTGTTTACACACTGCGCTCACTGCATGAGCCATCAGGAAAGATAAGAACCTCCTAACAACCAACACACCATAGAAGCGTTTGCAGAACGTCCGTGGAGCAAAGGGAAAAGCCAAAGTCACCCATTTGTGCTGCCCACAGTCCAAAGGTCTCTGGAGCGCATCTGTCCGGCAGCTATGGCACTGGGGGGCAAAGCTGTTTCTCCAAAGCCAGGGCAGCTTTCCAAGGGCTCGAGGAGTGGGACAGCAGCCTTATCTCGACCACAGAGCAACATCTGCCATTACGCTGCAGTTTGCATCGCCTTGAAACCAAACACAAAGCAAAACCAGAGGCAAGGCGAGCGCCCGAGCCCTGGATGGCCCAGCAAGGACCTGCCCAAGGGGATAGGACCCACGAGATGGGGCAGAGTTTGGGTCATTTGAGCCTTGGTTACATCCTGTTTCTGCACCAGGGCATCTCCTTGCAGATTTCCACCCTCCAGCCATGGACCAGATGTAGTTCAAGGCTCAGGCTCCTTCGTTTCGTGGGGGAGGAACTTAGCTTGTGTCTGTATTTAAGATCCCCTCTTCCAACTAACCCAAGGTGTGACTTTCTCCTTTAATTAAGGTGCTTCTCCTCCAATACTGCCACGTAGGGGATCTGCCTGTTCCTGGCACCACCACACACAGGAATCTGCAGGTGATGATGCAAGAGCATGGCCCATGTGGCTGGGCTTGGCTTGTTGCAGGGATAAGAAACGACAGGACCAACCGGCTTACAGCATCTCCTGCTTGCTCTATTCCCAGTCCCTTGGTCCCAATGTTAATTAGAACATTATCCTGATTTCAGCTGTAACCAAGTCCATTTTCTGCCCAGCAGCTGGTGCAGGGCTGTGCTTTCAGCTTCAGTCTGAGGACAACACTGATAACACACCAACAATTCAGCTGTACGTACCCTGATCAAGGACTTCTCAGTCTCAGGCTCTGTTGGTGAGGAGGAGCACAAGGAGGCAGCAGAGACAGGACACTGAACTAGCCAAAGGGGTATTCCATCCCATAGCACCTCATGCCCAGTATAGAAACTGGGGGGAGTTGGATCACTGCTCAGGTCAGGCTGGGTATGGGGCTGGGGGTGCTGAGCAATGGGATTGTGCATCACTGCATTGGGGGTGTTTTGTTTGATCTCTATTTCCCTTTTCCTCATTACTAGTATGCCTTACTTTAATTAAGCTGCCCTTATCTCAGCCCCCAGGTTTTACCTTCCTTCTGATCTTCGGCTGCCACATGGAGTTAAAACCACAACAAACATGCAAAACATTACTACGGTTTTGCATTACGCCCAAGGAACAGTGGCTCCTGAGCTGTATCCTAAGGTTCCTCAGAGCACACACAACCAGCAGGCCACTGCTTACACCTGGTTGAGGTCCCAACAGCCAGCACACCCCTGCTGCCTCCACCAGCTCCAGCCAAAGCCGGCAGCACTTGGTCCAGGAGTGCCAAACAGGGCAGAGCATACAGAGGCCTGTGGTGCAACAGCTTTCACCCACAGGACAAGGGCTGAGGGCTTTCTGGGTGAAGTCCTGCTCCAGCACACACAGGAGCTAGATGGGAAAGCCTCACTCCAGCACCAGGACAGCAGCAGCATCTATTTGCATCCTCAGTAGCATTAGTAGCAGATCTGCTTACAGCCCATGGTGGTACTCAAGTGTGTTTCTAATAACTTCAAGTACGTATGGAATGCAAGAATCATGCTTTTTGTCTTTAATCTCTTTGGAAATGAGGCACAGCCACAAGAACAGCATACTGATTCTTAAAAGGGCTCAGGGTCCACATGGACATGGCTCACCTCAGGTGGTCTGGAGCCAGCTCCGTTTTCACACGCCTTCAGCCTCCCTGTCACCTCCTCCAGCTGCACACCACACATCCGTTGAAGTATGGCACTGCTACTACACAGAGAAGATGAGCAGCACAGCTATTAACGAAGCCAGCACCTTCTGTAAGCTGAGGATAACCCACAGGATGACTGTGAAGTGCTTATTTCTGCCCTAAGCACAGCAAACAACCTCCGGCGCAGCTCTGCTGACAGCCACAGGACATTGCACTGACTGAGAAGAAAGCATTTCTCTGCATAAAGTTCAACAACTTCATTGAAAATCAGGTTTTATTTCAAAAACAGTCATGAACTGAAATTGCACAATTTTCCTCATTATAAATTCTTTGTAAAATATATTTTACAGTTTTGAAAGGAAGATCTGAAAAAGAAATCTAAGTGCTGAAGAAGTCTCCTGCCTTTGTGTCACGCTGGTGAGGACCTCCAGAGCTGCTACAACAATGTGATTTATCAAAGGCTGTAAAACAAAGACCCCAAACAACGAAAACCAAACAGAACACAGACTCAAGGACTACCATTCAGTGTTGACCAAGGAAACAGCCCACAGCAAAGCAAAGCACCATGAGGGGGATTTCAGCTACCCCCAGCTTTAAAGTGGCCATCAGTGCAAAGAAACACTTGGGAAGTCAAAACACTCATTTCCTGTGCCATTCATTCCTTTGCTGCACTACAGGCAGCATATTCAGTGTTCAGCTTCTGAAATACTTCAAGAGAATTAGGCAATTCACAAAGCACCTTAAGGAGGAAGTTAAGTGTTACTGTGTAGTAAGTGCATACTTCAAGCTAACAGCTGAGTCCAACTTGTGGGGGGGGAAGAGAGGAGGAAGTTGGCAATGTATTTTTAAGCTCCCAGGTTCAGCATGGAAAAATCCTATGTCCTCTACAAACTCTACTCATTGAATGCCCATGCTAAGATAAATGTCAGTACTGTGAAACAGTGTTGGCACAGACAGCGAGCAGTTTGTGCTACTGAAAGGAAAAAGCCAAGGCTTCAGTTGTACTGAACTCAGTTAAAATGAGCACACACACATCTCTGTTTGCAGAGTGTAAGAAAAAATAGATCTCTCCTGATGGTTACTCACGGATAGGCTCCAAGTCTTCTACAGACTAAGCTTTCTGCAGGGAAGGTGCAACACTGGGACCTCTATAAAGGCAACAGGCTGTGTCCTCAGTATGACGCAGTCACCTCTCCATTGCTGCCCATTTACACTGGACCTCTACTGCAGTCTTCAGAAAGTTGCTTCTATAGCATCTTCTAAACAAGCATCGTTTTGAGGCAGCAAAGTGTATCATCTGAGAATCACTGTTTATGACAACTTCAGGTTGTGAAGTGAACCTAAGGTGTAGTGAAGCAAAATAGCAAGAATTAAGGACTAAGGCTCCCTATGTAATTGCCACCAGCTCTATACACCACCAGGCAAGAGCCATCTGTATTCTGTAAAGCCTCAGAAGTTTGGCAGCATCGGAATCCTTTGCTTTTGGAAGAACGAAAAGTTATGTTTTAGGCAGAATAAACAATGCCCAATCAGAGCTGCTCTCACAGCACTAAGAGGGAACATACCCGAGAAGTAAATTACCCAGGGAAATACAACAGCTTTCAGGTCAGTTTTGGAGAAAAAGCCAGCACACACTAGGTTGATTTTGTGAAGAGAATTTGCCTTTGCTGTTGCTTTAAAGGCAATTCTTGAAGACTCTACATTTCTCCAAAAGGTCAAATTGATGAGAGATGTTATAGTCCTCTCTCCGCATACCAGTCTGCTTCTGTGGAATAAGAGCAGAGCATAAGAGCCTTTCAACTGTTTCAAAGCTATCTCTCCCCATCTGTGCTTTTAAGTAAATATTACTTCTTTAAAAGGAAGAAAGCTAACTGAAAAAAAGAGAGCCAAGGTTGCCACACAAATGGGAGATTACCTCTCACGTACCGGTTACTGACTAGGTGTGCAGTACAAGACAAATAGTCATGCCTCAATCTCCTCCTCACTACCACCTTAGAGGCAGTGCCAGAAAGGAAGAGGCCTTGACCATTATCACTAGTCACATTCAGTTAATGGGAAACCCACCACTACATCTTTAAGAATCTTGAACATTCCATGCTGCTGGATTCCCTCCTCCACTTTCCATAAGCTAAGCCCAAAGTACTCTTAATAAATCCTCAAAGTGCTATTGAATTATAGATACGGGAGTAGGGAGCATGTGTGAAAGTAGAGATTAACTGATCAATCAAGTGTTTGATCACTAGGAGAAAGCAATACTGAATGAGTAATGAGCAAGCCAACGTGCTAGCACCCAACTGCATACTGTTCTGACTCCCTCAGTGACAAGCTCGTGAAGCTGTAAGTGCTCAGCGTGGCCACATCAGCACTTTGAGAACTGCTGAGCTCCTTGCATTGCAATTTCTCTTTGTCAAGTCTCAGACCCTCTCTTTGACATCCGATAACAAAAATAAATAATCAAGTTATTCAGGCCTGAAGGAGGAGGAATGCTTCTCATCTATCTTCATCTTGTTTTCTAGCAGACCCCAATCATGCAGACCCACACCAAATAATTTAAGTGGCATACACTCCCAGTCACTCATATACATAAATATATACACAGAATTACTTTACAAAGCTTGAAGATCTGCACTACCAGCATGCAAATCTTTTTTTCCATTAGAGTCCCTAATACTCACATAGGAAACTGGAATGTACGAAATACTCCATGATGTAGTGCTAGCAATAAAGTCTCAACTCTTAAGACATCCCACGGTCAGCATACACCGACAAACACTGTCACATCTTACACTTGCATGTTACATCCTGGTATTCTACACATCAACGCACAACAGCCACCTCAACACTCGCATCATGAGACTCAAAAGAGATTCATTTGGTAGAAACTACAGCCTGCAGGTTGGAGTTCAGGCTCGTTTCTTTTACTGCTGTTAACTTGCACTATCAGTTCAGCGAGAAGCAGCTCTATCAGGACACACGCACACAACTGGGCCCCCGTCACGTGTCCCAGCTGCTGTCCTTAAAAGCTATGTTGACTAATCGAAGCTCCAGCTCGAAGGCATCGGGGCGGTCCTGGGGATTGGCAGCCAGCATCTCCTTCAGCAGCCGCTTCATCTGAGCGTTCATGGACTTCTTCTTCACAGGGATGAGCAGCTCCATCTTTGGGTTCTCCAGGAGGGCCTCTCCAACGGGCACGATTGCAGACCCCTGCTTGACATAACTCCCCAGAAGTTCTTTCTTTGTTTCTGTATCTATGAACGTGATCCTTTCCAGCATTGCCCAGATTATAATCCCCAATGCAAAGATGTCCGCTTTGGCAGTGTAGTGTCCTTCCCAGACCTCAGGGGCCATATAGAAGTCAGTCCCGCATGCAGTTGATAGAAAACACTTATTTACATTGACTGGTTCCTCAGCATTCTGTCCTGAGGCTGAGCATACTTTGCTCAGCCCAAAATCAGCCACTTTCAGGGTAGGCTCCAAGTCACTTGCATCCATCCTGCTCTGAGAGATCAGAATATTGTCAGGTTTGAGATCACGATGAATAATCTGATTTTTGTGCAGGAATGCCAGGGCACTGCTGAGCTGAAGCATGAAGCTGGTGTTGGTCTTGCGGTTTGGCTTTCTGGACAACAGATACTCGTTCATGTCTCCTCCATCACAGAAATCCATTACAAACCAGAGGTAATAAACACTCCTGGGGTCAAAGACTATTTCTCCTTTTAATGAGGTCTCTACAAGCTGCAACAAGGAAAAGAAATATCATAACTACCTGATGATCACAAGAACGTAAAGATACGATGGAAAAACACATGAAGTTTGGATCCTCCTCTCAATAGTCCAGAGAGGAAAATCCTTCAACCGGTGAAAAGAAAAATTCATGCCAAATTCCTGATTTAAAAACCTAAAAGTCGCAGTGCTTGACAGCCTCCTCACTTCCATGCAGACAAAGCATATCAAGCTCATGCTCCTGCCCAGAAGCTGAAGCTACACCCAGATAACTACTCTGAAAGACACTCAGTGGCCACTGCACTCCCATCTGCTCCAGCTGGGCAGTGTCCCTGCCCAACAAAGCCTGTCCCACCCATTTGGTCAACAGCTTTAAAGCATAAACAAGGTCTTAACAAGCAAATGAATAGTGCCAAGGGCTTGTCCCCTCCACAACAGGTTTTTAAAGACTGCTCTCCATTCCTTCCTCAGGAATGTATCCTAGCAAGCATTAACACAGGATCCCTTCCCTCAGGAGAATGCTAATCTGCAGGCACAGCTGCTGCAGTAACAGCCTTCCCACCACCATAATCCATTAGCTGTTTCTAGAACATAAGCAGTGAGCAGCCCGAGCAGCCAGTTCTAACAGCTGCTTCAAACAAAAAGCAAAGTAAATCCAGTTTTTACTAATCCCATTTACACAAGTTCACGTTTGCCCTTTCAACTCCCCTTGGGGTGGCTCTAAGCAGCAGGTAAGTCCTGATGGAAGCCTTGCAATTATTTGTTAGTAGCAACCAATGTATACGAAACCAAACGTAACTCCCACAGGCTTGCAAAAATTGAGGTAGCTATTAATGTTTAGAGCAACGTTTTAAAGTGCTTTGAAGAAGCGACCTTTTCCATCCAAGAGCTAAATTCCTAGCAATTTATAGCTATCTAATTGCTAGTACAACCAGTGCCCAAACCAGACCAACTTAAAACAGTAAATCCAGGTTAGAACCTATTTAAGGTCTACAGGCCATAAGTGAGATGAAGGTATCACAGGGCAGCAGGGTGTCCTCTCTGCCAAGTGAGCACCAAGCCACATCTCTTCCCCCCACAACTTTACAGAAGCTTTAACTGCATCTTAGCTCAGCGTTAAGACTCCACTACCATATCTGCACCAGCTGCAAAGCACCACAAGATCAGGCTGGTTTAGGACTCTCACTTCACTGACTCAGTTCAGCTGACACCAGCTAAGCATCGGCCCCACAGCCCTTCAGAAGACACCAATATCCCTTTCCCCAGGCAGCCTCCTCATACACTAACACCAGAGCAGCTTTGTAATGCACTACTTCCCCCACCTGGGGTGGGGAGAGTAGAGGGCAGCCAAGCAGGATCTGATTTTCTCTATTTCAGCCTCATCAGTCAGCTCTGCTCTCCACTCCTCTCTGCTATGTACAGCTTGCACCTGACATGGGTGAGAGTTAGGTGCTGCATTGTTAACAGGCACTACCATCAAAAGCCAAAGCTGCAGGTGACCTGGAAGCTCGTCCCCACCTTCCACCCTGGGGGGGGTTAAAGTTCCTCTCTGCACGAGTGTCCACATCTCTCACAGACCCACTAAGGATTAGGAAGGTAAGGCACCAATATCTCCCCCATGAGCTGGCCAGTATTATTTTACCCTAATCCCTTCATGAAAGCAGGTCAGTAACAACTACCAAGCTACAGCAAGTTTACAAAGGCAAGAATCCTCTTTCTCAGGCTCACAGAGCACTCGGATCTGGACAGCCGTGAAGGGCTGTCAGATGAATGCTCACCAACAAAAGGCCCTACATTAGACATGCAAGAATGATGACAGAAACTGAAATGATAAAAGCTGACTGGGGATGACATAATAGACACCGAGCAAGCTCATGACTTTTTAAACCAGAGACACAAATTCCTGCCAGGGGATGAGTTAGAGCTGGGGCACCTCCTTAACAAGGGAATGGATCTGATTACCTTTCAAAGTCTATCCAGAACTGCTTATTCTTCAACAATCTGCATCTTCAAACTTAAAGAAGACTTTCACCAGCCAAATAAGGGGAGTGACATTTATTCCCTTACTTGTCACACCTCTACCTCTCTTTGAAGATATTAATAGTTATTCAAAAGCAGAAAATGGCTCACCATATGCTGCCAACTGATCATTTCCAAAAGAATTTTAAGTGTTTGCTTCCTACATGAAGCCTGTTACTTCCTTTTCCAAGGACATTCAAGATTTCAGAGCCATCTCCCAAGACATCTCTGCTCATTCACCCTGCAGCAGGCCTTCTACTGAGGAATACAACAGCCTGCACCGCCCTTGTGCTTTACCTGTGGTGCTGCCTCAAGTTACCAAAGCAGATTTGCATTTAACCTCCCCCCGGGAGTCTTCTGGAGTGGCACTGGCTTCACATGACAATGTACAGGCAACTGTTCAACAGTCAGGCTATTTTAAAAAGATGTAATTATTTTGGGGTGTCAACAACGCAGACAATACCCTCTCCTAACTATGGATACCTCAACAAACCCCAGAGATCTTAGCTACCCCACCTCCTTCCCTCCCAGCTACACGTTCAGTATCATTACTTTCACCCCATTACCTCAGCTTCATGTACCTGTAAATAAAGGGAGGAACTGGAGCCATGGGACATCTTCTGCACCATACCATCTTTCTGCAAGATGCACTCCTCCAGGTGAATGACGTTGGGATGCTGGCTCTTGATACTGCTAAGTGCCCAGAACTCACGCAGAGCTAGTTCCACGTTCTCTGGAGCATGGCACCGAATCTTTTTCACCGCGACCCGTGCAGAGGTCTTCCTGACGACTGCTTCGTACACCACACCATAACTGCCACGACCAACCTCTCGTATTAGATCGTACTTAGGCTGGCTACTCACCATCTTCAAGACCAAGGGTTCTGGGGAAGGGGGGAAAAACCCACAGAACTAAAACTTATGAACAAGAACTAGGCTGTATTTTCCCCTATGCGGTTTGGTGCAGCAATACGAGGCCTACCAAAACCCTGACACTAACAGGAGAGTGCCTCTGAGCATTACACTGATGCTGCATCCAAGTGCTGAAACATTCCAGAAGCTACGCTGTAAACCTGTACCTGTTTGGTACCTAAACCTGTACCGTATGGACTAGTGAAAAGTGAAATTACATCATTTTGCTGGGACTATCCACATTTCAAATACAGCCCAGTTTTCAAGGTGGCAACAATTCAAACCTAGACTTGCACTGCACTGAGACAGGACTATCCCATATGCTCCTGCTCCTTTCTCTCAGTGTCTTCTGTGAGCATCTGCATGAATAATAGTATGTTACCATGCTCTCCATCGATGCTTGGAAGAGCAAGGAGAAGTTCTAGTGGGTAAGCAGTAACAGATCTGATTAACACTGCCTGCTGTGGAGATGACTATGGAAATAAATGTTTCTGGTATAATGTAATCACTGAATTCTTTCACTGATACCAAGGCAAGCAGATGCTTCGGACTGCTTCTGGTTTTTACTATTACTATGATTTTTCCCCAAGTCTCCTCTCATTGAGAAGCCTACAGCTGCAGAAGGTTGAAAAGGTACCTGATTGCAGAAGCTTGTGCCCTGCATCTGACTTTCACTTCTGCTCAACAGAGCAAGAACATACGTTAAGATACAGCTCTGTAAGTAAAGTGAGACACACACCAAAACACAAGCTGCCGAACACTGCTGTAGATTCATGACCCTCTCTACACACTTCCCTGCAAGATCGCAAACCAAAACCACACCACCACCACCTTCACAAACCAAACCAAAAGGGGACACTGACTACAGATAGGGAAAAAAAAAGCTTGGCCAGGCAGTTATCACAGAGCAAAACACAACACAAATAGAGCACAACTAAAAGGGTCTGTGACACCGCCAGCGATAAAGGGAACTCTCTTTATGTCAGTAAAGCAGGCAATAGGAAACACATCAAAAGAGCCTGTTCAAGTATCTCCACTGGTTTAGGAACTTATTTTTCTTTAAGAAAAAGAAGAAAAAAAATAAAAAAGGAAAAAAAGAGAGAGAAACAAAGGAATCGTGAGCCTCAGGGTAGCACCACACACACTGTAACCCTCCACAGAACTGCAGTACACACATATGCGGACAGCACCATGAGACTCTGCTCACCAGCTGCACTGAGCCCACACCTGCGAGGCACAGATGAAGATCACAGCCTCAACATGAAGCTGCGGTGGGCCAAAGCCCCTTCCATGCAGGGGAGAGGCGCAGGATTTGTAATCGCAGCAGCAACCAAGTAACTCCTGAGGAAAAGCCTGCTTTACACCCTCACATCAGCTCAAAACGAGCAGGAAACGTTCCCCGTGTTCAGAGCCGGTTGCTGCGCGCTGTTACAGACAAAACCTGTCACTGCACCAAGGCCGGGGCTGCTGCATGCTTCCTTCACCCCTCAGCGGCCCGGCTGCTCTGGAAGCTCCACCGTGGCTCCTGCCTCAGTCCGTGGTAAACGCTGCCTGCTCCCCAGGGCAGCGACCCGAGCAGCAGGGATGGGCCCAGGCAAAGCAAACAGGCTGGGCCTGCTGCAGCCGGTAACGCTTCCCCTGCCGCGTTACCAACACCAACAACGGAACAATCCGCACCCCCCCCGGCCCCGCTCCTGCACGGAGGCCCCATCACAATGAGTGCCCGCCTGCACTAAGGGGACCCGGCTCCGGAGGGGGATCACCGAGGCTCCGCTCGCTCCAGGCGGAGGCCTGCAGCGGGGCCTGCACCCCGCCAGGAGCGGCCCCCGCCGGCCCCAGCGGTTACCGGGGGCCCCGCAGTGACCCGCGCACACCTGCGGCGGAGGCACCGCCCGTGCGGCCCCAACCGTGACGCGCGGGACCGACCGCACGGGATCGGTGACGGTGTCGGCCCCGCACTATCCCGCCCCGGGCCGGGCCGAGCACCACGTTACCTCCGCGCCGCTGCCGCGCCGCCGCCGCCCGGCCGCCATTATAGGGCTCCACTCCACTGCGCAGCCGCGGAAACGCCCCCGCGCAGGCCACGCCCCCTCGTGGCCGCTGCGCCCTCTGATTGGTCCGTGCAGTCCCTCGCGCTTCTGTTGATCCCGGGCGGGAGCTGCGCCGTGTGGGGTTACGGTGGGTACTGCATTATCCCGCTCTATCCAGCTCTATCCAGGCACTATCTCGCTCTATGCCACACTATCCTGCTCTGTCTCGCTCTATCCCGGCACTATCCTGCTCTATGCCACACTATCCTGCTCTATCCCGGCACTATCCTTCTCTATCCTGCTCTACCCCACACTATCCCGCTCTATCCCGGCACTATCCCGCTCTATCCCGCACTATCCCGCTCTCTCCCACACTATACTGCTCTATCCCTCACTATCCCGCTCTACCCCAGCACTATCCCGCTCTATCCCGCACTATACCGCTCTATCCCACATTATGCCACACTATCCCGCACTATCCTGCTCTATCCTGGCACTATCCTTCTCTATCTCGCTCTATCCCGCACTATCCCGCTCTATCCTGCACTATCCTGCTCTATCTCGCTCTATCCCACACTATCCCGCTCTATCCTGCACTATCCCACTCTATCCATCACTATCCCGCTCTATCCCGGCACTATCCCGCACTATCCCGCTCTATCCCGCACTATCCCCCTCTATCCCGGCACTATCCCGCTCTATCCCACACTATCCCGCTCTATCTCGCTCTATCCCACACTATCTCGCTCTATCCCGGCACTATCCTTCTCGATCCCACGCTATCCCACGCTATCCCGCTCTATCCCGCTCTATCCCGCACTATCCCGCTCTATCCCACTCTATCCCACACTACCCCGCTCTATCCCGGCACTATCTCTATCTCACTCTATCCTGCACTATCCCACTCTATCCTGCACTATCCCACTCTATCCATCACTATCCCACTCTATCCATCACTATCCCGCTCTATCCATCACTATCTCGCTCTATCCCACACTATCCCACTCTATCCTGGCACTGTGTCTCTCTCTCTCGCTCTATCCCACACTACCCCGCTCTATCCCCGCACTATCCTTCTCTATCTCACTCTATCCCACACTACCCCTCTGTATCCCACACTATCCTGTCACTATCCTGCTCTGTCTCGCTCTATCCCACACTAGCCCACTGTATGCTGCTCTGTCCCACTGTATCCCACTTTATCCCACACTCTCCCACTTTATCCCACACTCTCCCTGTTTATCCCACACTGTCCCAATTTATCCCATACTATCCCACTTTATCCCACTTTATCCCACTCTCTCCCACTTTATCCCACTCTCTCCCACTTTATCCCACTCTCTCCCACTTTATCCCACTCTCTCCCACCCTGTCTCTCTCTGTCCCTGCTCTCTCCCGCAGTCCCTTTCTCCGCAGGCTCTAAGTGCCCCCATGATGAGGAATTGGGGTGCAGCAGTGCTGCCATGTCCCCGCTGTCCCCTCACTGCGCAGCCATCGCCGGGGGGACGCCAGGGCCATGCACTGCTGGAGCCAAGTGGAATGCATTCAGATACAGTGCCACCGGGACAACACGCACTCATCCTGCTCCCGGCTCCATTGGGAACAAGCCTGGTGCTGATCCCTGAGCAAGAAGGCCCTTATGGGTTCTGGAAGCTGCTTAGGACATCACAACCCCTCCATTGCAATGAGTCCAGAAGCAGTTAATTAATCAATGCCACTCCTGGCAGAGCCATCCTGTGGGTGTGGGGATGGGTGCACATACTGTGCCCACTCCTGCCGCTAGCCAGGGCCAGCTCCCTCATTGCCATGCAAGCGCCCGCCAGCCCCACTTGGTTGCCAGCTCCTGGAGGAGCTTCAAGTGCTGAAAGAGGGACAGTTTGCAGTCTGTGCCTGGCAGGACCCAGCACGGTCACTCCATGGCACGTGAGCCTGCCCGGAAGGAACACCCGAAACAACTGTGGGGCTGCCGTGCCCGGGGGGGCTGGCTGCCCCGAAACAGGCGCTGCGCACCCGTGTGCTTGTGTACCTTGTACCTGTGAACCCCTGCACCCCTGTGTCCTGGTTTGAGGGGCTCAAATCCACACAGCCGCTCTCTCACTCATTCCCCTCTCTTTATTCCTCAGTCCGAGGGGATGGGGAGGGGAATAAAAGAATGCAACTTCCACAGGTTGAGATAAGAACAGTTTAGTAACTAAGGTATAACATAAATCACTGCTGCTGCCACCAATAATAATACAA